>MU392896.1:0-15988 GCA_022578505.1 Nemania abortiva | reverse complement strand
AAAAAAAAAAAAAAAAAAAATAAAAATAAAAATAATTAATTTTAAAAAAAATAGCTATAAAATAAAATATTAAACTAACTAATATATTTAGCAAACTAAACTTATTTATTATTTATTTTATTATTTTAAATTTATAATTTATATATTACTACTTATTTTTAATTTTATTATTACTTTTTTTTTTTTATTAAAAATAGCTTTAAAAGTTACTTAAAAAAAATAAATATTTATTAGCTTTTTTAAAACTATAGCTAATGCTTTAAAAACAAAATATTTTAAAAAAAAATACTTTATTAAACAACTAAATCACAAATATAAAAATAAACTTTTTAAAATAACTATATTATAGGTCTATTATTATATAAAAAAAAAAAACCTCCCTTATACTAAAAAAAGGGCTTAAAAATTAATAATATTAAGCCTTACCCTTATACTACGCCCCAACTACTACTTAGCTGCTACCCTATAGTGACCTATCTTTACTCTGGAGCTTCCTCCACTGACAGACGACATGAATGAATACAGGGTGTCTGGAAGCGTCCCCTTCACCGGAGATGCCGGCGAATATAAAATCACTATCACTGATCTAACGTCGGCTCCCAAATAGAGCGTCAAGGCGGAATAGGAGATCGTCTGATATGCTTCATAAGGAGTGAAAAAAAAAGGACTCTTGTATATAACTAAAATATGCTCATAAAAGTGGTCTAGAGAAATTCGCGCAACGACGGATGTTCTTTGCTTACCTTAAGTATAAGGTCCTTGGCATAGCGATCATTATACAACCTGTTTATCTATATAACGAGAATCACTATTATGGGACGTAACCGCCAGCTTACTGCACTATGAAGTAGAATTATCACACGGCATATAGATATAGGAGGCTATTCCTGTATATAGTTGGATGGAATACAGCGGGGTAGTTTAGGAAACCTTCGTGCAACAACAATAGTCTATCATCTACCTAGCTGCAGACGAATAGTAGCTTGTTGAGCCCCTAGCCATCCTCAAAGCAAAAAGTCTTCTAGTTATGTTTAAAGAGAAAGATTCCACGATAAAGAGTGAAAAATCGAAATATTAGTCAAAAATAATAGATTGGCGCATCTTAGAAAAGACGTCTCAACTGACAATTAGACTTCATTAATACACACCACTTTCACGGTGATATTCTTATTTAAATATCCTGTTACCAATGGCCAATTTTGATTATAGGTCACTATGGTTGTTTGGGAGTCAAAACCGCTCACCCTTCTAATGTCTATCTAGCTTGATTGTAAGCATGCCACGTTGACACGGGAGTGTGGCATCGTGACACATTCGCAATGGTGCTATAATGCTTATTTCGAACTGAGATTCTAGCTAGAAACATTATAGCTGGCGGCTTGACGCAAGGCATTCGTTAACTCAGCGTCCAGCTTCTTCGCTATAGTGTCCACTGCCGGAATTTGATATGTCGCGACTAAAGGCGCAAGTGCATCGAACTTAAATTCGACTTTGCCCCCATCACCTCGTAGCAGCACTCGCCGTGGAGTGTGCAGTGCGATATCGAGGTTGTATTGAATCATTGTCGCCGCCGTCAGGGGGTTGCCAATTTCATACTGTACTACCTGTCCACTTCTCTCAATAGCGAGCAGGAGGCCGGTGAAATTTCGCGGTGGAAGGATGAAGTTGTTGAGGGGTGGCAGTGCTTCGAGTGCCGTACGCGCTCCGGCATAGTCGCCTTTGGCAAGGTAGGTTTGGAACGTTAAGTTGAGTGGCGGAACGGTTGCTTCGAGAGCCGCCTGGGTCTCGCTGAACGAATGGTTTGAAGAGATAGTGATAGACTCCGCTGCATTTGCAATGCACGATGCCGCGACCAGGAAACAAGCGAAGTTGCGGAGAAACGGCAACATGTTGAGAGACTTGCTTGCAGAACTGATAATAGCGGCGGTTAATGCTTGTTGGGGAATTGGGTTTGTTTGCTTCTATGGTTCAGCAAGGTGTTGATGATATTGCCATATATATCCCGAAGCAAAATGTAACTCCGCCTTTCACGTCGCTGGTATAAAGAAGTTTATCTGGTGCGTAGTTCTAGCTTCTTTCACTGTGGGAGGTTATATTTATACCGGGAGCGGAGCTAATAAGGGGACGTGGAGCAAAGGGGGGGCTAGCCGTTCTATTTTGGGTATTTACAGGTTTTGCTCTTTCTATCTTATCAGTCACTCTGTTAACTTGCTTAGATATGCTATTATGTTTGTCCAAAAAGCACTCTCAGGCGATACTTTACTATGTGTCACCCGTAAGGAACGGACTACTACCAATTAAATTCCTAGAATCATGCATGATGCTACCCTTCCCTACCTCGGTAGTTTAATGTTACCACTTGATATTAAAACGGAGCTATAATTATCTATATGATATTTTATTAAAACAAGTCGTATAAACTTGGAAGGCATAGATCGCGCTTAGGGATATTTTGTTACGGTGCAACAATAGGTATCTGTCAATAACATTGCAGCCGTAGAATATGTGGCGGTTAGTGAGCTGACAAGTATTCCTCCTGGGGCACGATTTCGATGAATTGACCGTCATTTTCCACTGAGAATCACGCATAAAGATGGTCCCAAAGCGGCGCTGCCACTCCACCTCCCTCTAGTGTGCCGAAGCCAAGATGTCCCACCAGTGCTGGATCATAGCCGTGTTTAGTGTACCACTCTAGGGGCATATCAATCACGCCCCAGCGTAATTTTCTCTGCGCAAGTTTCTCGAGGTGGCACTCATCGCTTTTCTTGAGATCCATAGACAAATCTACGTTATTGCCACCGAGCGGTTTATATCTTGCATCCTGACTATGTGAGCGCTTGCCGGATCTCGGCTTGCTGGAAGCCAAGGGAGGGGGCGATGTAGCATCACTAGAAGCCCCCGCCTTTGCGGTATTTTGGGATAGTCTGGAGACGTGGCAGGCTGCTGAAAGGGCTAACGAGTTGCAGCCGGGGATGACGATGTTGGGGGGCAGTCGTTTGATAGAACTCCAGGTCGGTGGAATTAGCGCCAGGAAGATCGCGACTAGCATTAGCGTGAGAAGAGCGGTGGGCGAGTACCCCACGAGAATGGCCGCGTCGGGGGGTAGGCTAGCATTGCTGAGCGATACGTCGTAGAAGTAGTATCCTACAAGAATGTTAAATTTCTTTAAGTTTTGGATTGTGGAAATGCTGTGAATTAAGCAAAAAGGGAGATGTAGTCTATTGGTTTTGGGCATGCGTGATCGATCTATTGAACGCATTCATAAAGTGTCTCGTCTCTCGAACTTCGCCAAGTAATTCCCGGTGATATATTGCTATTGGCTTTGGCGTCTACCTCTGGATAACGGGTACGCTAATTCGAAACTTTACTCACCTCCTGTAAATACTGTAACAAAGATTGTATTCGCCAATGTCCAGTGAAGGAAGATACTGAATGCCATCAATGACAGGCTGTATCGATATGGTAGCTGGAGCCTATATGTTGATAGTTGCCGGCCCTAACTAAGTCAGACTGGTTGAAGAAGAACGAGGACAGTTGCGCACGTTTACCTTTGGGTCAGTGACGCGCAAAGGGGTAAACGTATTGCCGAATTGCGCCCACTCTAGGGCCGATTGAAGATGTGTGAATATATTGTTATACTATATCAAGCGAAAATTCGGTCAGTGTTTGCAGTTGAGAAATAGTTTATGATTCGGCTTACTGTGAAATAACAAAATGTAAGCAAAAGCTGCGGGCTGTTCGCTAACAGTACTGCAGTTGTTAAGGTGAACCCGAGTGTTATGATAGGGCTATTGTCGCTCGGGAAGAATCCTCCTTTAGTAATATCACAGCTGTCCCTATAGTAATCAAGTTTGCATTTCTCTTCTCAGTCGTAACAAGTTAATTTTGAGCACTTACTGGAGCGCGCCACGTACAGCTGTGACAAACAGGCCTATAGTAACACTTATCCCGATTACAATGGAGGAATAGCTCATAATCCAGGTCGACGACGGAATAGCTGCGGCCAATCGTTTCTTAGAGCCACGCCATGGTCGTGGTACAGATGAATGGGATAATTTTTCCGTCTTGGAGGTTTTCTGAATCTCTTCGTGGCCCGTAGTACAATACCCAATAGTAATTGTATCAGGATTGGTGATGAAAGAAGAAATGGCATCCCCGAGAGTTACTAATGGTACTTGTCTGGAACGGCCCAGGGAAATGGTAATCAAAATGGCGGTAGATGTCTTTACAACCACAAAGACGGTAACGAGTAATAGTAAGATAGGTGATACGCCGACTTCTAGAAATCGAGCTAATGTTAGACCACTTATGCCATTCGATTAAACAAGAGCGAAGAGGGATGTTGATTCCGGGAAGTTTAAAATAGACATCTGGTATCGAGGGAAACGTACTGCAAGTAGATTCCAGCGGTTGCGCTAAGCAGTAATCAATAGATATATCTAGGGCTGATGGCTGAGGTTCTGGAGGCGCAAGGTTGGTGCTGGGTTTGTACCCTAAATCGGGCTCCCCGACGCCAGTAAGAAAGTTGTAACTCCAATCACCGCTATTCTGCGTATTAGCATTAGGTTTCAGGGCGATTTCTCCGCCAAGCACTCCTATACACGAATGCGAGCATCCAGGAGGTGAGTTGTAGGTTGTTACTGGCCTCACGGAGCATTGGGCATCGAAAAATAAATTGTTTGCTTGCTTCGGAGGGATATACTTGTCCCAGAAGAGCGTTTGATCCTCTCTAAGGTTCCACATGTCGTCGCGAACCCAGCCACCAGGCTTTTTGGCAACCAGAACAACATTAGCGTGCTCTTTCAAACCTTCGCAGGAAGCGTATTCTTTCCTACATTCGTTAGTGTTGAGCCTCTTCCATTTCCCTGCTTGTATGGCAAGTGCTGATAATTTTCTCTGACTTGGTGATTCCTTGTCATAATATTCTGAACAGTTCACGAAGGGCCCACAATCAAACCCATCGTAATGATCCCAGAGACCCCAAAAGCAGTCATCGGTGACCCTCCAGTTTGAAACGTGGGAATCTAGTCCGGGGAATTGGAGGCTTGCTCCTGGAGGGAAATAAGTACCGCCTTTTGTAAAATTCTCGGTTGCTATTGTGAGGTGAAAGT
Source organism: Nemania abortiva (assembly GCA_022578505.1). Taxonomy (NCBI): domain Eukaryota; kingdom Fungi; phylum Ascomycota; class Sordariomycetes; order Xylariales; family Xylariaceae; genus Nemania; species Nemania abortiva. The sequence continues at coordinate 10,877 of MU392896.1, read as the reverse complement.
CACCCGCACGGTAGTCCGTTCTAAAGATAGTCGAGTTGAAGAGGAGATGGATAGGAATAGAGCTTAGAGCCAGCATACTATAATTTATCAGGTCAGCTTTTGTTTCCTGTGAGCCCTATTACCCTATATATCAAGAAATCTGAAAAGATCATTAATAAAAAGAGAGAGAGAGCACGTGATAAAGAATCCTAGCAGGTAGAGAGAATAATCCCTAGGTTAACTCACACCCAACACCATGACTTGAATTTAGAGAGATTAAGAGTGTTACGGATTGAGGAAACCCCGATGTCCAACCAAAACCCTCTGGAATGGGCTCGGTTGATCTCGTCTCTCGAGGGCGAATTAAGGACCTGCATGAAGAAGTTGCTGGAAGCAAGCCTACCGCGATACGAGATTAGTGTAAGTAGGTCAAAGACACACGTAAATAGACGGATATGTAGCTTTTCTGCCTTCTGTTATTGAAAGCTAGTAGGCTTGAAAAAGCTACCGTATAGGAAGGAAAAGACCTACTGTTGTTCTCGCAGTTAGCATTAAACATATACACGGTGCTATCTTTCGGCGGCCTTAGCAGGATCTCGAATTGAATTGGAGAGCTCACCACTAGTGTTGAGACCACGTTGATGAGGAGGTGCAGTGCAAAATTGATAATTGTCGCATTGCCGCTGTTGCAGTCTCCAGAATAAAAGAAAAGCGCCGTCTGGGCCCCGTGGGATAAGGCTATACCAGACAAGGCTATCAATGCAGCCGACAAAAGTACTAGTATCGTACAATTGACTCCGGCGGCCTTCTTCCATCCAGTTGTTCTGAAAGGGTTGATGACGTCCATGATGAGATGGAAAAACTTCTATCATTGGTGTTGAATTGTACCACTTCGTTAGTCCTCGTTTTGCTGATGTGATGTGTGTCATGGAACAGAAGTGCAGCTCTAAACCACGACACTATCGAAAGATAGAACGTTATCAGGCCGAGCGAACCTGACCACCTGCACCTTATATGCCAGTACCCTGACAATGTGGTCTCGGACGAACTGCTAATACAGGTCAGGAGAAGTTGAAAAACTTATTCAACGCCCTTTCTGTAACACCACGCTAGATTCCGTCATACATACTATTTATAATTCTTATGTTACACTAGATTACAAGAGCTGAAAATGCACTCCCACCTTGACTAAATGATTCAGATGCACCGCCCCTGGATCACCGCCGTGCATATAATTTTTGTACACTAAATCAACAAATTTCTATATATATGGCGCACAATATATACTGGATTGGGAAATGCAGGCTGACTTGGAACTTGCCACTTGACCGAACAGCTTACTGTCATGGGTTTGTGGCAGCCTTATGAGCAGTCCACCCACAAGACAAAGCTTGGCATGGCCTGTGGAAAAGGAGTATTATTCGAGCTTCAAATCCAAGATTGATTAGATCTCTTGACTCTTTATCTACAACATATTATTAATACAACTCGTGGTTTTCAACACTCACCGTACTCTGGAGGCCCGAACACCTTCTAGAGATTTTATGAGTGTATAGTGGTAAAATAATACTGAATTCTAGGTGGAGGAGACCCCTATGGGCCAACCTGCCTGCTAACTAGGAGGAAGACAACTAAGTCTAGGGGCTAGCTGAATATATAGGAAAAATTCAATTGGATCTAATCAGTAAAAGCCCCTTGAATCCGTGCCACCCGCACTGTCTCATTATCTTGGAGTGAAAGCGAGCCGAAGGGCTCTCGTGCCCCCTAATACAAGTACTAGTATGGTGTAGCCACTCACTATTACGAAGTGCTCTGCCGACCTCAAAGGTAGCCACTTAACCCGTTGAATTTACTTCCTTTACCGCGAGTAGAGCGTTTGAAATCCTTCAAACTCTTGTCCTTGCGAGGGTCGCATTTGGCCGACCGTGGGACACTCATCTTAGCATTAGGCGGACCGTGATAGAAGAACCAATTTCCGTGTGCCACCGTAACCGCTTCGAGACGATTGAGATCGGGGGTAAAAATCACCGGGAAAGCTAGGTTCTTTGTATGTGAACTCTGGAACAAGCTCTTTAGCAATAGGGGGATATCTTTTTTCATGGATCCTTTTTGGATGTGCACCACTCATAGGTACCAACAGGCCGAATGAGAGCACTAAAAAACAAGGGATGTATCTGCTGAATAGGTGTGGGGGCGATGAGATATAGCGCCTAGTCGCCCTATGTACCTTCGGATTAGACCTAATCTTCAATAATGAGGGCCGGTTTCTACGTGCATTTCTCGAAAATGGTTTGCTCGTGCACGTTTTAAAGTATAAGTAAATACTTGAGTTAAGAAGGCTGCTAATAAAAAAGTAAGAGGGGAAGCTATCTATTGTAGCTAGGAGGTAGTTAATAAGTGTTTCTGTTTTTGAGCTGCCAGCTTGGTCCGCTGTAAAAATACTTGAGTCCACTTTGTCCCTATGGTCGACTGTACTATGTAAGCCTCCCTTGGGCGGTTCGGACTTCGGGCACCACAGCAAAGGCAAAGGGCTAGCTAGCTACTGCTCATTCTCATCACGGTTCAGACAGGCTTGATTGTGAGGGTTGCTATCGCTATCTTTGAAATCGTAGCCATCGCATTGCACTTAGCGCCATGCTTCAGCTGGGCTATTCCTGGGACCTGGTAAATCTACTGCCCGCCAAGCAGCTTCTCGCCGTCGCCATCATTGGCTTCATCTCTCAGATCGTTTACAATTTGAAGTTTCACCCACTTTCCAAATACCCAGGTCCAAAGATCGCTGCCGTCTCCAATATCTGGTGGGCACTCAATAGGTACGCCAGCATCTACGTGTCGCATTCTGCTCACCTAATCCCCGCCTACTTTATTCTAAGAGGTAACTAAGCCGATTTTTGCAGTATTAGCGGACGTTACCCTTGGGTAATTGAGGATGCCCTTAGACGATATGGTAATCATCTACTCTGATTTCGTGTTGTCTATCAAACATCGTGAGCCTAATGGAAGATTAGGCGACGTTATCCGGATTGCTCCTAATGAGCTCGTCTTCATTACACCACAGGCAGCCAAAGGTCAGCTTCTAGACAATTGAACCATTTCCAATATTCGCGTGATCGCCCCGAAATGGAGGATCAATCTAATCAAGAATATGCAGACATATATTTGGCACAAGAGAATCATCTCGAGTCGTTCGTCTAGGTCGGGTATGATGCTGTCGACACAGGCGACAACGGAATTTCGAGCGAGCCAAACCCCGCCAGACACCGCAAGATCGCGAAAAGACTGGCACCAGCCTTTAGCAACAAAAATCTAATAGCAAAAGAAATGACGATACAAAAGCACATGAATCGATTCATTGAGAAGGTGGAACATTTGCAGGGGCAAGACATAGAGCTCCGGCAATGGTCAGACTGGCTGGCGCTTGATCTTTCCGCAGAGATGACGTACGGAGGAGACTGGGGCCAAGTGCGAGATAGTAAGTACGAACGCACGAGTTCATGGACTCGATACTATGATGCTTCTGTTACTGACTTATCCCACAGTGAAAGATTCCGTCTTCCTCAACTCGACTCTCAAGCTCAACCTTTTCCTCACGTTGAGTCAGATAACGAGGAAGTTCAACTTTGCCGCTCGTGTGATTCTCACGCCTCTCTTGTACCTCGCTATTCCTCTGTCTGTGTGGTTCACTATCCCGAATTTACTCAAGAAGAACGCCCAGGACCTTCAACAGCGGATTGACCGCCGAGGGAATACAGAGCACCTAGATTACGTAGAGCAACTCCTTCCGTTTGATAAACCCATACCTGAGAAGAAGGAACTTTTCCATATCCAGAATGTAGCAGGCCAGCTACTATTGGCTAGCTGGCAACCGCTGGCTAATCAATTCTACACAATCATTCTTTTTCTCCTGAGGGAGCCGGATGTGTCCGCAGCTCTGGTCTCAGAAGTGAGGGCTGCTTTCTCACATGACGCCGATATCACAATTGGAAGCCTAGCTGCCGGGACCTTGAGATATTTACAAGCTTGCGTCTCTGAGGGCCTTCGAATTCACGCAGAGACCGTCGATGGGTTGCCACGAATCAGCCCTGGTGCTACCGTTGATGGACATTACGTTCCTAAAGGGGTAGGTTGCTCTACTCCATCAAAGTCGCGCAACAAGTGGAAGTTCAAGATTGCCCGCGTCGCATATGGTGGGATTTATCACTGACTTTCACTCTATCTACTACATAGGTCATCTGCCAGATTAGCTATTTTTCTGCGACGAGAAGCCCGCGCTTTTTTCGCGAGCCGCTCAGATTTCGTCCGGAACGCTGGTTGCCACGCGACGACCCGTGATTCGACCCGTCCTTTGAGAGCGACGACTTGAAAGCTTCGAAGCCTTTCAGCCAAGGTTTGAGGGGCTGCCCTGGCGGCTCGATAGCTACGGCGATTGTCCGCCTATTCATTGCAAAGGTTGTGTGGCGATTTGACCTCGAGACCAATCAAAATAATATCTCTTTGGACAAGGATTTTAAGTTTATGACTTTCTGGGAATGACCGGACTTCTTCGTCCGTATGATGCCGGTCAAAAAGCCACAGGATGAGTGAACAAGATCGGCACATATGTACGTGATAACTGTTGAGAGAGAGTTATGTCGTAGTATGGCTGATGATAACGTCAAGTTGTCATCTATCTAATATTTCATAGAGTGCTACGTTACAGCTCTACAAGTAATTGATTTGGAAGTACTTAGAAAGGCCTGTACGATTTGATGTGTTGCGGGCGCGGAGCTTCTCTAGCAAGTTCTGTAATTGAAGCGACTGCGACAAGAATTCCGGCCCGAGACACGACACGTGAGGGGTGAGCGCTATATTTACAGCGCTAGTAGTGCAAGCATCGCACAAGATGATTATTTAAGTGTCCAGGAACATGATGCTCAGGCGATTGTTGCCTCCATCACAATTGACGGCCTCAGTCTGGGAGGTATCACTTCCGATCGCAGTAGGCACTATTTCTGTGCAGCCCCCCTCGTCACAAGTACAGCCCTAATGGCACACTGTTGAGGTCCTAAGTTACAAATAATAAACATAATATAACCACGTCCTCCAGGTTCTTCGTTGTTGGTACGGTAGGATATAATTACTTGACTAGGGCCATAACTAGGAGCGGAGTCAGATGCTGCTAGGGTATAGCTAGGATACGACTCAAGGCCCAGCTACATAGCGATGGTGGCCACCCGACATACTGTGACTATTAGAATGGAATTAGGTTTGATTCCTAGTAGCGCTAGATGGTTCTTCGCATTTTAACTCAGTCAGCTGTCTGTCTTGTAGCAGGGGTAGTAACAAGGGCATGATTTTCTACGACTCTACCCAAGTTGGTAGAAGGTAGGGCTTGTAATCGTACTACTAGGTAACAACGAACATCCTAGAAGAGGTATACTGCTTTGTCTCTCCATACAGTAGTCAGTCAATAGGCGTATCTATGCTGCCCATTATTAGCTATGCAACGTCCCTATTTGTCACATGGCAATGTCCCTAATGAAGCTATCTCATTATCACAATTAACACACTACCCTAGGCACTCAAAAGGATACTAGAAACCGACCAGCTAACGACTCCCCTCGTAGAATACAACAGGCTAAGATATCTATGCAGCGATCCCCCCACTTTGAAGATCCTCGGATACAATCCCCATGGTCTCGTTTGAACCAGACAATGTCACATGCCATTTCCTGTCCGGGTGCCTACGCCGAACGTCAACTGGTATGTCGTAGTCGGGGACAGGGAAGCCCGAAGCAATAGAAGTGCCGTCACATCTGGGCTCTATCCATTGACCCGAAACCGGAGAGATGTCGAATTGTAGTACCAATAAGGCGCCCAGAGCCATGATTTCTGTACTGGCAAAATGACGGCCTGGGCAAAGCACGTGGCCGCCCCCAAACGCTCTGAAGGCCACTCGACTCTGGCCTTTCTTGCTTAGTCCCCGAGCGAAACGCATATGGTCAAAGACAGTCGCATTGTCTCCCCACGTAGGCCTATCAGTCTGATGAACAGATGCTGGAATCATCACGATATTGCCTTTCTTGAGTAGGTAGCCCTCAATCATGACGTCTTCCATGACCAAACGCGGCCCAGCGTTGATGGCTCGAAATCGCAGCATCTCCTGGAAAGTGCTTAGAAGTATCGGGCATGATTGTCGGATGCATGCTAGATCAATCGAGTGGCTGTGGAGGTCAGTATCCGGAAGTACCCGGACACAGGCCTCAAGCTCGCTGCGGACGTCGGACAAGACCTTGGGATCGGAGAAGATGTGGTATAGAAACCACCATGCTGTTGGAGTTGTATTTCCCAGCACGGCGAAGGTGTTCCCAATCTCGGCGCGGGCTACGTCCTCCACGGGGAAGTTGTACTCGTACCTGATATAGTGCAAGTGATTAGCAATCTGCGTACTTACAATAGTTTCAACCTGCGGGGAGTGTTTTATAAAGTGAAACGCTGGGTCGACAAGGCAGGGTAAGCATATGCTTACCTGTGTATATCGTGTCGTAGCTGCACAAGGGTCGACCCATCCTTGTGTCCACCTGCTGCCATGTATTGAGTCATCGCTGCAGCTAAAGTCTCACGTGCTCGCCAAGTCCTTTTCGAGAACAGCGAGGGTATTGGTGAGATAGCAAGAGTTAAGAAGCTCGCTTCGAAGATCCTACTCCTGACCATTAGTGTGGCTTTAGGGGGGATGTAAGGGATAGCGGGCTTCAACTTGCTTCCAGGCTTCTCCCACTTTAGGATCGCGAAGCGGATTCTGAGGACCATAAATTGATTCTGCTGTGGCTTTGGTGATTGAAGCGCGTGTCCATTCCCAGAATCCGACCCTGTCTCCTTTCGGATTGAAATTTGTGAGGTCATCCAGGAAAAGTTCAACAGACCGTCTGTTGATAGCATCGAGGTCTTCTCCGGGTCCCAGGATGGGGGTGATGCGCCGAATCCAGGTGCTATTGTAGCCGTTTTCGCCTATGACATCTTGGTGCATCACCTCAATAGATGGCTTGCTCATGCCAAGGAATTTTCCGGCGCCTGCTGTGAACGGTGCCAAACTCAGATTCCGCCATTGCTTTTGGACAGGGGGGATAAGCTTGGGGGTGCTCAAAACGTATATTCGGGAGAAGGGCAAACGTAGGGTGTACATCGGTAGGTGAAATTTGTCTCTGGACATCGTCGAGGTCTGTCAGACTGGCATCATCACCCCGAGGAACGATTCAACAAGACTGACCTGAGTCCAACATAGTATCGTGACTTTCCTCTAAGTAAGCCGATCAGTGGTCCAAAAAATGGGACTGATGTCTCGATAGCAGGCGGCTCCTGCGCATCCTGAGTGAAGGATAGTAGTAAGCGGAGGAAAAGGTAGAGCGAAGCAATGCTTCCAAAGGCCACTGAGAAATGAAATGTCATAGCTGTTAACTTGGTGATCTGTGAAGCTAGAAGTGAAGATAGAAGAGACGCGTGGGGGGGATGAAATTGAGGGAAACAAGGTGCACAAAGGGTCAACAGTTACGTGAATAAACGCTGCGTGTGGCTGCATCTGAAGTACGGAGTATGGATGCCGCAACGTATCGACCTGTACCGTTGTTCGTACAAAATTACCTAGGTAGGTACCTTGACGCCGCGGAACTAACCCAAAATGGCTGAAATCTCCTGCACGGTACATGTTCTACTTTTCCCACCAAAAATCAATGCACTGAACCACATCCGTGTTCCCTTACATTTGTGTAAGTTAATGCACAACATTCCCGGTTTGGGCTAGTCGTACAGCATTCAGGTAATTACTACATGTATGTACAATCGAATGGTACAGGTCGCGACGCCTGACCGTCCACGAAGCAGCCGCAATATCATGTCACGTAGCGGCGGCAAGACTGGGACTACTTAATTATAACTAGACGGCCGTTCGACCTATGAAGCGTCCGACGCGTGATCGCTCCTTTTGCTATCACTAATGGCTAGGATGCGGGAGAAACAAACAGCCATTTCAGCCACCATCGTCGGATAGGTTTTGTTCCGGGACCAATGACCGCTAGACACACGCGCAGGCATTGGATATCACAGCAAAGCAACGCCAAGCGATGTCTTACCGAGAGGTTACACAGAATTACGTCTACATGGTCAGTCACAGTTACTTTGTTCCATTTTAGAGAAGTATATCTACTTTCATGGCTTTTAGTCGCAATTAATGAGCCTTGGAACAAAGAGACTGTTTGTACATAGTAGTAGTACGTAGGGAGGTGTTTTGAGGACCCTTGCGCAACAACGTATACTATTACCTACCCCTACGTATAGGCCTTGTGACAGGTAGTAGGGTCGAACCCGATGATGAGGTTACATATGGCTTGACGGGAATATCGTATCCGAATGGTTGTCTTAACACCAATAGGACACACAGGCCAGTATCCATTTCCCCCAGCATTGTGTTAACCAGCTGTAGTAGACAATTAAGATAGGTAAGTGTGAAAGAGAGCATTTTGAGCTTCAAGCAGGCCTCTGATAACGGGGCCCGAACCGGTCAAATAAATGGAGTTACTGGATGATCCTAGCCTATTAGTTTGGGGTTTTTAAGAGACTGCATTATTTACTGTGTATTAATTGTTTAGCGGGACTATCCTTTCAACGGCATCGTCGCGAAAATGCTGGTCCCAATCCCTTACGCATTCGTGTCTGGCACATTGGCGCTTTGTCACGAGTATCTGTCTCGTTATAGCCTCGCCAAATACGATGAACTTTTACAGCTGCCAGCTTCACTGTTTTGGGGTAACCTGAGGGCCCTTTCCATGACCTCAAACCTACAGTGGATAGGCCGCCATCCCGGTAAGACTTCATATCTGCTCCGAGGCTTATTTACTTCGCTTCTGACAAGGGATAGATCATGGATTTCTTGAGTTGTTGAAGTCTTTCAACCACCCCCCTCTGGTGTTCTTTGGATCCCAGCCACTAGGAAAACCGCTTCTGGTTGTCACCAGTCATGAGGTACTCGAGCAATTGTCGATGTCAACGGGATTATTTCCCCACATCTCGGCCCGGTCCCTAGGAATGGCATCTGTTCTACGGCGACTCGATGGCACAGCTTCGGCACACTTAAGGTTTGATGAAAAATGGGACGTGATGCAGAAGAAACTCAGCGATGCCTTCGCCTACCAGCAGCTCCAAGCAATCTCTCCATTGGTAGTAGAGAAGATACAGATTTTCCTCACAGAAGTCGACGCCTATGCCACATCAGGGGCCCTGTTTCGGCTGTTACCCCTTGCTCAAAACCTTCTACTCGACATACTCAGTGTACGAGTTTTAGGGCTCGATGTTTGCGCCCAAGTTGGGATCCCACAGCGTTTTGCATCAGACCTCCGTGAGCTTCTGCATAGCTTTTATGGCTTTACTTCGTCAGCTCCGGCCTGGTTGATTCCAATGATCCGACTGAGGCGGAGATATCTCAGGAAATCTGTTCGCATGGCCACGTCAAGCCGAATTCACAACGTCTCGGAAAGATTGGACCAGTCAACTTCAACTATTGACGACTCTCGAAATGCTCAAAGTGTATTGCTCGAGATTTTACGACACAATAGTGCGGCTCTTACAACCTCGACTGATATCAGTGGGCACTTGAACGCTTTCTTGGTATCTACCCGCGACACAACGGCGGTTACACTAGTGTGGGCAATTTACGAGCTATCCCTCAATCCCGAAGCTCTGAGTAGGGTGCGAGAAGAGGCAAATATAGCATTTGACCAAATAATTGATCCTGCCGAAATCAGTTCGGCTTTGGTATCGCAAGGAATAAATAGCCAGGACCTCTTGCAAATGCTGCCATACACATTAGCAGTGGTCTGTGAGACACTCAGGCTTTACCCCCCAGATGTGGAGTTCAGGCATATCGATGAGGATTCAAGTCTCACTGTGCATGATTCATCAACAGGAGAGACTCACAGCCTCCGTGGTTGTGATGCCTACTTGTGCATGTCAGCTCTTGGCCGAGATCCCAAGGTGTACGGAGAGTTCGCGGAAGAATTTTCGCCCGAGCGCTGGCTGCATCAGTCAGTGGCGCACAGCACACACCCAGGATCGCGAAGTCGACTGAAGATGGACCTTCGAGGAGCCACCTCCTACCCAGGCATTGCCGTCGCTGATGTTATCTTGACCCTCGCCTTGCTTTCTCGGCGTTATGCATTTCATAAGCGAGGGCCTGGGGAAGTCGTGATGGACATCAACCATGAACCCATGCTGGACGACCAGACAGGGAGACATGTCGTGAACAAAGAACTTTACAATGTCAGTTGCTCCTGCCCCAGCTCAGAGGGAAGTGCGGCAGCTGGTGACTTTGTTGGGAGTTGCTAATACTTTCATAGGTGCTAGCTGTGGCGTCTGAGCCCTTTGACGGAATGGAGGTGCAGGTAGAGCTTATATAAGTGGATTGAAAATAAAATTTACTATAGATATATATAGCGCTTTTTAGCTAAAGGTTTTTTAGTATTAAGATATAAAGTAAAAAAAAATTAAAAAAAAAGCAGGCTTAAATAAACTAATTATATATTTAGTTAATTTTAATTGTTTTAATTAATATAATATAATTATAATTTATTTTTAATAATAAAAAAAAATTAATTAATTTAATTATTTAATATTATATTTAATATTTTTTATAAAAGTAAAGCTTTTAGTTAAAGTACTATTTATATATTAATTATAAAATAAAAAAAAAATTTTTTTTATAAATATAAATTTAATATTTAAATATTTATAAATGCTTGCTTAGCTAATTATATAAATAAATATTATATAAACTAATAAATTAAATTAAATTAAATAAGTTAAGTTTAAAAATTTATAACTTTTAATTTAATAATTAAATATTATTTAGTTAAATAATAAAACTATTTTTT
>MU392895.1:0-16027 GCA_022578505.1 Nemania abortiva | reverse complement strand
AATAATAATATTAAAAAAAAAAAAAAAAATATATATATTATTATTAAAATATATTAAATAAAAAAAAAGCTTTAAAATATTAATTTATTATTTTTATAATAGCTTTATATATAAAGCTATATAATAATATATTAATATTTTTTATTTATATTTTAAAAAAATATTATAACTATATAAATATATTTATTATTTTATAGCTATAAATAATTATAATTTAAAAAAAAAAATATTATTATAAAACTAAACTTAAAAAAAAGCTATATAAACTTTAGATTAATTTATATAAACTAATCTAGCAAATTAACCTATTTAGCTAAAACCTTTTTTTTTATATAATAATAATAAGTTAACCTGGCATTACTAACAGTAGGAACTGTGACAGCTTACGACCTAATGGCCCGTGGGGGGGTGGCATAATTTTGGCAAGGGATAGCCTTACTAGTACAAATAAAGGACGGGTGATCCTTCTTAGGCAAGATATACTTTTGCATTGTTCGCCAAACCTACCTACAAACCACTACTGCTGCGATTTCGAGTCTAATCCCCAAGATTCAATGTTGCCAGATACCGACTCCGCGACATCTCCGGTAGGAAGCGGAGCCCGCCCTTCCGAATCGATGCACGGCTACTTGAAGAAATGGACCAACTACTATAAGGGTTACCAGTTGCGGTGGTTTGTATTTGAAAATGGTATTTTGAGTTATTACAAACATGAGGACGATGTTGGAAATGCTTCTCGAGGTTCTATTAGCATGCGGATTGCCAGATTGCATATGGGCTCGGAGGGAAAGACCAAGTTCAAAATCACTGGTAAATCATCAGTGAAGTATATTTTAAAGGCGGCCGACGAAGTGGAAGCTAAGCGATGGTTTGGGTCTTTGCATAGCGCGGCCCAGCGGATGAACGACCAAGCGAACCAGGACGAGCGCCAAAAGACACAAAGCGCCGAGGCACTCTGGAAGCTTAGGGATGCGCCTATTTCGGATTTACACAGCGATGCGGCAACCATCTGCGAGCCACGAGATATTGTAAGCTTGGCTCGCTCGCCATCAGCCAAGCAGACCATTTCGGACGATCCCCCTCAGATTATACGGGGGACAATCCTTAACGGGCGTAAGCTTACGGAATTACTGACCAGGAAGTTTGATGATAAGTGGAAAGTACACGTAAGTTGCCTGATACAAAGTCAATTTATTGCTTCCTTGCGGCGACTAACCAGCTGAGCCTACAGATGTGTAAAAATGCATACTATATCCAAGCTCCGGCGTTACTTAGGTGGGAAGAAGTCAACAACTGTAGGGCATGTGATAATCCTGTGCCACAGTGGCAATTCGTGGAGCATATAAAGGCTACTACATAGACCAAACGTTGGAGAGGCATATCCTGATTGGAAGAGAAATATCGTTGGCTAGATACGATGTCATAAAAGTGAATGTGGCAAGAGGAGTAGCAAGGTATCAATGTAAATGTGCGAGAAGAACGATCACCTTTCTTGTGGCAAAACATTATAATTGGCGAGGAAATGGGATAAAGATGATTTTGTAGACAATATCTATGCATATAGCCTCGCACCACTCTATTACTTATTGGTACTAATTAGGCGATGACATTGATAAGCCGCGGTAAAGCCACGGAACACGATTTACGGACTAAGACAAAGAAATGATGTATGTGGTGGCTATGTTCGGCTGGGCTATCAACCCTCTAATCATAATTGGAAGAAAAGACTGGGCCTACATGGGTAAGGGAGAGAAAATCTACGAGAATCAAACGTATCCTTGAGTAACAAGACCTATCAATCTGACAGTTTCATGTTTTCTCCCCGGCTGCCTCACAAAGGGGGCTTTTAAGTGGCTTATTGGGTGTGACAGGAGGTGAAAGCATGATAAAAGCCGCACCCCCCCCCCCCCCCAAAAAAAAAGGGAAAAACTCTAAGGCATGTTTCCCACATCTAGCTATCCAAAACATGTCCATAGACTATTAGCCTTGTTAGACTTTTCCTAGTCTGGCCCCTTATAATCTACACACCGACAGTGATCAGCTACACAAATGCCTCAACAAGAAAGCGGCAATCAACCAGAACGCGAAGACCCTCCTATCAACCGGGAAGCCTCCGCGCACCAAGATATAGGAAGAAATATCCACCGAGTGAAGATCGAAATGCTGCTAATTGAAAAGTTTGGTAGGAATAATTACGATATACTGGTGCGTTACGTATACTTGGGGCTTATATTGTTACATTGTGACTTACTAGGTGATTGTATAATTAGTGGGTTTATGGTACATGCCAAGTCTGCGCTCCAGAACCCCTCTCACACAACGAGATCGTGGATTGCAAATATTAAAAGACTCTTGAACCTTAGGCATCACGATACGCTATATTGATATTTCTATGTCTATAGCGGCGGGCAGGATATTCAATAGGTGGGGTGATAGCACTAGTGTCCGTGTTCCTTGTGGTGAAGGTTCAATATTGGAGAAGTACAAAGGGCGTCTATTATGATCAGGTATGGTAAGGCTCTTAATATATTTCACAACTAAGTAACGCACTGCTCAGTGTATGTCTGAGGGAGTGGGACGACATTGTGCGATCAAATAGCGTTATAACTTGTTATATGGCGTAGATTTCGCTAGGAGAGAGCAACAAGCGCAAAAAATAATTATCAGCCTAGCACTAGCCGCTGCGATTTCAAGTTACGAGTTGAATATTACTACAGATTGCTGCACGGTCACTATCACGGGGCCCATGTGAACAATGCTCGGAGACGCACCAAGAATTACCATAATATAAAAGTCACTTAGCTAAGCATAATGATGAAAACTTATCCTTCTTGTTATGACTAAATACCCTATGATGAAGGGTCGCCTTAGGTTAGCCAGAGGCCGCACTCGCACTCGGACCCGAATCCGATCTCACCCATAGAGTGCTTCTTCAAAGATTTCACAAAATTCGATGGCCAAGTATAGTTCCTCTTTTTTACATTTCGCCCGTGGATCGCCGAGCTTCCCTAGTGTTGCTAGGAGTTCTTGGTACCACTGAATCGCGTTAAGAAACTTCGTGATATCGTGGTCATGGGCAAGCGTAGACGGGCGCGCCTTTTCCGACTATTGCCGCGGCGCACCGAAGTTGGTCAAATGTAGACTCGTAAACCTACTTGGCAGATTTTCACCGAGCGTTTGAATCGGCGATCGAATGCTGGGGGTGCTAGCAGTTGTCGATTCTATGGATATACTTAAATCAGAAATCCCAAGTCCTTATGTGAAACCGTTTATATAGACTCCCTGTCGTTCTTGGCGGATGGTGCGATTTATTCGCCGAAACCTTCCTAGTGCCTCGAATAGTGCGGGCGCGGTTGATGCTACTATCCTAAAAGAGGCTCATATTTTTCAAGGTCGTTCAAAACACTAGCAAGCCTATGGCCGCTCGAACCATTCTAGGAATTCGTCAGCGTAACTTATTTAGAACGAAACAAGCGAGCTGGAGCACCTGATACTATCCCATACAAAGTGATTGCATGTTCAGCAGACAGCCGCAGTGTAGTTGGACTAGTATCGTTACCAGGTATACTTCTGGCTTGAGCCTTGTCGCGCTAGATCCTGAATGACGTAAAGGCGTAGAAGCGGGATTGACAGCAGCACAATAGCCCCTTAAGTGGTGTATTTATCTCAACGCCGGACGAGACCTATCGTGGGCAAATGCTATATAATATGATGGAACATAATCCAATGATAACTTCCAAAGGCTCGCGATTAGGTGTTATAAGCCCCCCGAGCTGCGGCAGAATAGCAGGTTACATGGAGAAAGAAATGCCCAGATTAATATAAATATGGTCACCGACTGAAATGGCTACATCTCGTGTGGCCGGGAGCCCGATCCAATTGGTTGCCCTATTTGGTTGGATTCACGTGATAGCCCCTGCCCTACGCTAACGCGAGCCACTTCGAGATACAGCGAGAGACAGTGCAGAGACAGTGCATAGTAAAGTGCCACCACAGTAGCATCTAGTCTGCCTCTTTCTATTGCTACCTACTCCTACAGCATCAGCGGTATCCAATAGTATCACGATTTCACGGCTACGGAGGCAAATAAATCGGTCTCAGTACTAGAGGGGACAGGAACATGCGCACTACGACTATATGAGTTACTCATCGTCTCTTTGCATGCGCCACAGCTTGTCATAACAGCATTGCGCCTACCATCTGTCGGTCATGGCATCGATTCGATTCCTCACGGCGAGCCACGTGCTCCGGATGCATTACACGCATATCTTTCCGTTGCCTCTCAACGTGGAAGCTGAGAAGCGGACAGCTTCACGCAGGGTAGAGAACCCTCTACTACAGCCCTCGTACCTCGAGTCTGCCCTTGCCTCGCCCCATAATCACCACCATTACGCTGGCACCACCAACCTATACCGTCTAGCAGCTCTCGTAGCTGAAAAAATTGCACTTGACCACCCTTTCTACGACGGGAACAAGCGAACCGCCTTGTTCTCCGCGGACATGTTTCTTAGGATCAATAGCAGTGGAGGAATCCGCGTACGCCACAACACCCCTACCAATTGCCCGCAGCTCCTAAACGACACCACACCCGCCCTGGACGGTCAGAGTCTACCAAAGCTATCTTCCAAAGAGCAGGCACTCGCTGACGCCATGGTCGATATTGCTACTAGAAAAATAAATAGTGATGAATTGTGTCATCTCATAAAGAAAATCGAACATATCTCGGGCGCATGAGTTTGCCGGACACGATAGCATCTATCAATCAAGAATACCTAGCACAGGTGGTCGGGTTAGACGGTTAGCGGATCTCCATTGGCTAGGCTAGATCGGGTCAACAGTTATCCAGACCCCGCAAAACAATGCAAGGGTGAATGAAAGGCATTTGACCTATGAGACAGTCTCGATTCTTCAATCACAACGCCAAATACATACAACCACAACCCGTCGCAAATCCCGTGAGGAAATATTATCCTAATCCACAGTTTCACGTCTTGGCCAGGTCTAGTTTCTACCATGATTGCTAAGCGCCTTTTGCCCCTGCGGCGATCTCTTGGCAAGCCCGAGTCACGTAACTCCTGGCTCCGGCCATTCCACCACGTCAGCGGTGAATTCGTAACACGAGACCCCGGGAGTTTGAGACTTGTCGCCGAAGTTATCCCGATGATTGTTGGTGAACCCGAAGAGGCATATGTAATGGTACCAACGGCCATTGGACAGGCTATGCAGGCTGCTTGCGGTGATGACAAGCTTACCCGTACGTCGCCCATTCAGGCTAGAGTAGTACGGCTGCTGACAGCATTGGCCACGTCTGCTAGGCAAGTACCCGACCATGGATCGGATACCTCTGATCTTTCACCACAAGACAAGCCATTTTGCGCTTCGTAAGTATTCTAGAAGCCTAACCTAGCCTCGGCTTACAGGGCCCCCATAAACATACCGTAACTAAGCGAAAGTCAACTAGCCAACTTGCTTTACCCTCGCCTCATTGTTCCCCAAGACCTCCGCGGCCCGGAAGACGGTAATGCTACAAGCCCAGCAACGCTATGGCTATTCGGTACAACACACTCTATCGCATTAGATGAAACAGCAGACGGTAAGTACCCTCGACCTTCAGTCTCACCAGAGGCACCTCGGAAGGTTCTGACGACCATGTCGAGCAGCCGAATTTGTACAGGAGTCTTATGAGAGTCATCTGCAACTCGAACGGGTATCTGAAAATTTAAAAGATAGATAAAGAGTCACGTCTCCCTACCTTTAACTTATACCCTATCGCTAGACTGTGTAGCTAAGCCACCACCTGTACGTAGCTTGTTGAATACATATAAACGACCACTGTCCCCTCTTCTGGATGTCTTCCGGAGCGTCTAGGCACAGGCTGTCAACCCTCTATGAGCCGATTCACGCAGCATGCACTGCAGCAGAGCTCAAGCATGATGTCATAAGCTCCCTAACTATCTCCTCAATATAGCTTCTTGTAACTTCTTGATTTCACTACTACAAGGGATGTGCATACGATCATGCCTACGACACGTGGGACGCTTCTAAGAATGGGATGTCATAAATAAGGCATTATAGTTGGATTGGGTGACCCGGGGCGCCGGCTTGCCTATTAAGGGAAAAGAGAGTTTAAAAATTAGGGTAAATTTAACACTGTGGTAAAACGTCAAAATACTAGTCAATAACATTGAATCAACGCAAACGTCAAGTGGCTTTGCCCCCTGCTCTATGATTTGGGCGATGCGCATGAGTGTAAAGAGGCCATCAATCATGACCTCTAGCATACTTTGTTATAAAGTTCTCCTTCCATCACGGATTGTCGCAGTCTTGAAAGACTGTAGAGATCGTTGCTTCGCTTCGAATACTCCGCTTCCAACGAATATCCCTCAGTTCCCCCCTTGTTCAGCCGTCGCCCCTCTGGCATGCACGAATCAAAATCTATGATGACAGGCTTGTTCCCATCCATCATGATGTTGGCCGGGTTGATATCATTGTGGACGAGCCCTAGGTGATGCATATGGCGAATGCCAGCTTCAATGCCCTCTAAACAGCGGCTCTTGTCAAAGGGTATCTTCTCGTCCAACATCTCCAGAAGAGATACCGAGTGTTTGGCGAAAGCAAGCCCCCTGATCCTGCCGTCTTTGACGACACAGCCCAGATACTGAACAATATTGGGATGCGGAAGCTTTCTCAACACCTCGCAAGCCTCTGCTTCAGCCAGAATGGTATCTCCATATTCATGTGCGTAAGGGCCGTCTTCATAACATATTAATCTCTTCTGCTTGAGGTAGCAGGATTTGGGGAGGGGATTCGGAGCTCGGGTGAATTTGGGGTCGGCTAATGGCCATATGTGCTCTGCTGGAATTGCGACTGTGTCTAGCGCGTCGATGTCGACCTCGTTGTCGGAGAAAATGCGTTGACTGCTTTTGGCGTAGAAATACTCATCTTCGCTTTTCCGTAGGATAATGACAGTATGGTCAAAACCCCAGTTCCCATCCTCCGCAGAGTAGGCGTCGTTCATATCACAAATTTCCATTGTAGGCTACGATAGTAAGTTAGATTGGGCTGATCTAAAGCGGGTCGGGATATTTACCACTCGAAACTTCGCGCTGATGAGTAGGGGGTGGATTTGGTGCTGCGGTTTCAGAGTTCTAGTAGGAAAATACGAGAGGAGTGCAGGTGCGATAATAGTGAGTTTGCTGATGAGCGACGCCTGGCCTTCGATATCTGATAGCGAGATAGAGCACGGCTTGTTCGCTCATCGCGAGTTGCGAACAATCGTGGTGAAGTACTGAAACCTGGTGATAAAGAGGTAGAGTCAAATGAAAGAGAATGAGATACAGCGGCTGGGATGGTGAAGGAAAAGTAGATTGAGATATGCTACAGAACACAAAAGAGGGGATTGCGCTCTGTGGAACCAGCCCCGGCCCCACACGACACGAAGTGATTCACCCGAGTATGTAGAGACAAAAGCTTCTAGTAGACGCCAATCATAATGCATTATGTGGTCCGGGCTCTCAGGGGTTCCGCAAAGAAGGAGCTGCCCCCTTTCACACCTACATGAGCATTCCTTGTCATATTATGCAAGCACGAAATATGAGCAATACATCAACACATGCAGACAACAATAATAGTTCACTACGGAACAAAGCTAAATCATAATGGAGTTTATTAAAGAGCGTCGTAGAATGATACCAAAAAGTTATTGCCCACAGGACACTAAGCAAACGAACGGAGGACTCGGTGTTCTGCTGCAAGGGGCTTAGACCAAAATCTGGGTGTCTTCAAAAATGCCATAGTAGGTAGAGGCGATTGACCCATGCTTTCATTCGGCATCCGTGAGTTTACTCAAGTCTCTAAATAATGTCAGATGATATATCTTTAGTCCAGTTTATAAACGTCTCACTTACGTTTTGACTGCTCGGATTGCTGAGGTTGCTGAGGCTGCTGAGGCTGCTGATATGACTTTGGTGGAATATAGGATTTCGAAGACGGACAGGTTGTCCGGCGGCAATCGATTGGGAATCGATAGTACTTCCCAGTGCGGTCCATTTTCGTAACCCAGCTGCACATGTTGTAGGTTGAAATGGTTGTAGTTGTGAAGTAATTGGTGAATGGTGTATGAGGGAGATGCCGTGATTGCTAATACAGACATCCGGGAGGACTGGCAACGACGAAGAGGGAATGAAGCCATCGATATATAACTATCAAGCGAAGAAGCTACTACAATGGAGGATGATGTTGATAGTAGGACCTAAGGGATCATTACAAATCACAAGTGAGCCCCTCAGCGGCGATATCACCACAACGTATCACTTGTGCCCCCCTAGAAATATGATTCTTCACTACTGTTTGCTATACTCTTGGAATACTCATATTACAGGAGTGATACGGGCAAGGTCGCAAAACACTACTATCAGGCATAAGTGGTGATGCGGTCGGCACTTAACCGCCAATTTCCTTGAATAGCTAAGTACGCACTTCCTCGCCTAACGGCATATACAGGACAATAAACAAATGTGACGGGTTCTACCAACCGAGTTGTACACCCGCACGTATTGATTAGAGCAGCTTGCGGTGATGTTTAATCGGCCCGTATAGGAAACACACTCGGACAAGTTTACTATGACACGCATAATCTTATACTCTAGGCACTTGGTCACCCTCAAATATTGGAACTCGCTATCTAACCTGTGTGACCTTGTGATCGTTTCTACGTTTGTGTGAGCACCAAAGGAGACAAGGAGTGTTTCATGCCTCTAGGACACAGAGGGGAAGATAAGGGCCGAGATTTTGTTTGTGCTGTCTCAATGTTATCCCTAGGCTGGGTGACTATATCTAATGTGTTGAGAAGGAGATTATGTGCAACAATATGAGACCTTCGTTGGCTCAGATGCTAAAATATGCACGACCACCCGGGGACCACACACGGTGAGGCGCTGTCTATCCGTCCTATCAGAAATTTCCAGTAAGCGAATTATAGATAGGTTTTCAAGGTACGCGGTCGTGCCAGCGGGCTATGGATACACATGTGACGTACTACTAGTCACTATGCAAATGATTGTCTTTGTTTAAGATACTGGCAGCTGTGTATCATGACTGGATTTTCACAACGCGGGTACATCATATGATAGGAGAAAGAAATGGACAACACAAATTTCATGACCCTTGAGTCCCAGTAATTTAAACCGGACAGAAGAAACCTGTCGCACGGCCGTTCCGGGTTAAGGAATGATTTAGCGAGCTGCGTGGAGCTGTGTGATATGAAAACTTGTTGAGAATTAAACATTATCTCTACTGTATTCGAGCGAGCCCGTGAAAGCAGTCTTCAATTTTCGTATATAGTGTTGAAACGGGACTACGGATACTGTTTTACAATCGGCATTATCTAAAGACAGTGTCATCGCAGGAGTCAGCATGGCCGACCCAAGAGCTGTAGGAAACCTTTAGGCCTTATGCTACTGCCATTCATGCCGTTCTAGAGCTAAGGCCTTAGATTTGCTATGCCAATATAATTTATTTCTAGTGACCGGAGGTGCAAGAAAAGATTTGTCACAGTAAAGTTGAATGATGTTTACTAGTTTATCCTATGATTTATTTAGCTTTGTTTATCTATTCCTGATACATAGGAATAAGTTGATACGTGGCGAGAACCTTGCCGTAGATATGTTTATATTACGTATCAGAGATGGCGATATTAGTAGTACCTGGAGAATCTAGTCCGATTATTCGCTTCTACCAACACTGTCAGGGCCACAGATTGACCTCTGACTATGAGGCTTGTGTTGTACAGTACAGGCTCTTGATACCAAACCCCACCTTTAAGAGTTGTATTCAATAATTGCAAAAGCCTATTAGGTAATTTTGTAAATAATGCCGCAACTGCAATGTTCTCACCGTCGCATAATTGATGATTGAATACGATCGGAACCTAGAGTGCCGTCTCATTCCGAGCGGTGTATTTGAAACCTCCATGAATCCCGTCACGTGCCAATATACCCAGCATGTGATATACCTAGGATAACCTCCCTTCTGTACCTCAACTATCACACATTAGTCTGATCCGCCGATAGTTGGAAGCTAATGAAGGCCACCGTAGATCGTCCTTGTTCTTAGCGTCTCACACGGGCTAGCTAAGGAGAGAAGGGCTCTGAAGAATAAATTATTCGTTGCAACCTGCATGGATCAGCGGCCACGTGCTATGTACAGACGATAGACCGCTTGGGATTTCTCTTTGTAATGCTCAACTGAAACTTGGCTTACATAATAGACCGTGGTTAGTATAACCCTTCGCAAAGTATTTCCGAAAGACTGAATTTGAAAAGCCACATCCTTACGGTTGGTCGAATGTAAGCCTAGATCTCCACCGCTTGAACTAACACGCCAGATGGCTGGACTTAGCTTCACGTGTGCCCCCCCCCCCCACCCGTGACGACAAGCCACATTTCTGCTAGCAACATACCCAGGTACTCACGCTCTGTGTTGGGGGTTAACATGCTATCTTGGGGATCCTGGACCTCATATTCGACCCATTTCCATGCATATTTTAATTCAAATAGCACTAATACTCTCTCCCAGAATCCGTATTATACGCCTCTCAAGTACCGAGCTAGGTTTTTTGACCGCCTATGTCATGTCAGGTGCCCTATTAAGCCATCTTCCGGACATGGGAAGTGATAGTACGACAAGACGCCTATCACATGCAGGCCCCAATCCATTCAAGATCAAAGGAGGGGGGGATCTAAACCCCGACTAAATCCGATGTAGATATTTGATCTAAGACGCTGCAGCTGTCAGTGCCGCCATGTGCTTGTGGATATTGCGGCTAACCAAAACTACTACCTATTATTCCATTGGATTTGTAATTAAGGACTCAGAACCATTTACTGCCTAATTGCTTTACTTTCTTGCATTCTATGATCAAGTACGCCTTGCTTTTAAACTGCAGCCAACCCTCGCATTGCCGTCTCTTAGGCCGGTATGAGCATCGATGGTGCCATATTTTTATAATTTTATATTGGATAAGAGTCATTTATTTCTACTGTGAAGGTTTCAATCTTAGCTATAGTAACGCGAAAGTTGGCTTTGCGTTAACCCTGTGATATTCGTCAGGGTTTAGTACCTATTACCCGATCATCGTGAGATGGGAATAATGTATACGCGAAACTAATTCAAAGGAAGTTAACAAGCGACCAAGTATAATACTACGTAGCTTTCATGGTGTTGCATACAGCCAACATTAGATCCTCTACAAAACTAAGGCTAAAAAGTTCTCTTTAGAAGCATAAGGTGGGATAGAGCATGTACATTCATGCGCCTCTGTACTAGATTGTTGATGAATTTCTACGCCTTATTACTGCTCTACCATAAAACCAGCACTTCTTATGCCTCTGGGCTAACTAGGTGCAGATGACCCACCGCTTTATTTCAGCTACCGAATACGTAACGGCGCTGAATCTGTCATGATCATGACTACCTACGACCACATACCTCTACCTCCGAGGTACAGAACAAAGAGGCTGATTGTATATAGATAACTATCTGTTAGAAGTAGTAGTTAGGACTCCTCGTGCGTCAACAAGTATTCCGGATCTACCCACACATTGCCATTCGTACCTAGAAGCCCGTGGCAGAATCTATCCGCCAATCAAAATTAGTCTTGTAACCGTATAGCTATGTTTTCATGTCAGGGTCAGGGGGTTCTAATACAGGCAAGTACACATAATTTTTACATAATTCTTTCAGAACACCGTGATCACGGAATTTGCTTCCCGTCTTCAAACTTGATTCCCATATAAATATCACTCCTTAGATCAAGGCTATCGTATAGTGGCTTGATGTATTTCGCCAGGCCTCAAGGCTCCCACTCTGCGACTTCCTATTCCCTTTACATACCTTTACAAGGGTCGGGGGGGTAATTTTGACGCCGATGAGGGAGAACTAGCGTACACGAGATACAATGCACTTTTACGTAGGTCCGCTCGAGACCATCTTACTATCCCCGGCCCTAAAGATATCTCGGCGGGTGTTGTAGTTCTCTTGCGGCCTTGTTCCGCATCTCACGAAAGTGGTAAGCAATAAATTTCACCCCACTAATATACACCGATTTTCTACACCTCATAACTCAAAAGTCCCAGACCTATCTATGACTCAACTTTAGTCGTCGGCTGGTTTTGGTTTAGCTTAGTTACACTGATTTGGTATCACACTCCCTACCCCCAACCCCCGCCACATGCGACTACGCTGGAAAAAGTGGTAGGATATAAGGTTATGTCCGGGTATCTGAGGAAGTGCCTTGTACGTATGATTAGCTAATTGGACTAATGCTTCAATCTCCTTGTGGAATCAATGTATCTAAGATACTGGCCGCTATGTTGGAGATATAGCAAACTTCCTGACACAAGTGAAACTTGTTGATATTATTCCAGATTATGGTTAAGCAATTGTTTGAGCAAACGCCGAGCCCTACAACTCTTTAACATGTAGTGGGGGGGCCGCGGGAAGTGAATTCATTGCGTTAATAAATTCGATGTCGCAAAATAATGCTTGGTGCGGCTAGAGCCCACGTCACGGAAGATGATGTGAGATTCCATAGCTTCCCCGATGCCAAGGCATCGTGATGTAAGCTGGTTCTACGAATGCTCATCATATCATACGCAACAGATCCCGACATAAGCACCTACCAGATTTATTATCCACGTCTCAAACGACGCCTACCGCGTCGTAAGTGAATAAGATTTTTCCACTTGTAAGAAATGTAAGAAATGTGGACCGATTCTACTGAATGGTTGCCCGGGCTATCCATTGTATATAAAAATTTAGTACTAGGTGTTCTGTGTAAGTGAATATAAATTAAAGCTGTATTCCCCCTATGTAGGCACAACAGGCCATCTACCTAGCTGCCTGAAAATATCCTTTGTTATATCATATAGGTTGTTCAACTTCAAATAATATGACTTCTGTACTATGCGAATCTTCGATCCCTTCTCTACAGCCGCCGTACGGGCTGGGCCCTTCTGACGACCTAAGAAACAACTTGGTCAATCAGATCCGTGGTTCTCGTGTGAGGATCTCTGACTTGAAAGGTCTTTTGAGCCACTGGCCGCAGGAGGTCCATCCGAAGGTCCAAGAGCTAGAACAGCATGTGGAGAAGACTCTTGAATGGTAAGCCCCTTACCTCAAACAAGTTAAGATGCTAATAGAAGTGAATAGGATTCTCGCTAAGCCTGATGATGAACTCCGTCTTCGTAAGATGAAAGCATCGAAGATAGGACTATTCACTGCTTCGTGGTGGCCGTATGCGTCATTTGAAGCTCTATGTGCTCTTGCGACTTTTTCAGCTTGGGTAAGACTATAACCTCTTTTCGATCACATCAAATTTGCTAACGATCGATAGCTTTTCGCCTGGGACGACGGTATGCTCCCTTATTTAAGCCAACACTACATCTAAGTGCTAACTACCAAGTAGAAATAGATTCATTCGAATTTTCGTCTTTAACCGGGGACTTGAGCTCAGCCAAGGCCTTCCGAGAGGGGACTATGCATTATGTTAGAGACCAACTAACGGCAAAAAACCCTGAAAACCCCGAGGCTGTAACTAATTCACGCCTCATAAGTGGATTTAGTCCCGTGGGAGCGGCCTTGTGCAAGTCGTACAACAACGGTATGTCGTGTTTAATAGTTTTCAACACACAGAGGCGTTGACCGAGGTCACTAGGCCAAATCAATAAGTTCTTAGAAGAGCTCGAATTCTTCATTAAAATGTGCGAGGAGGAACATAGGACTCAAGCGACAGGTCGCTTACCTACCGTTGAGGAATACATGCAACGGCGCATGGGATCAAGTGCAGTGAGGCTCTGCCTAGCACTAAGCGAGTAAGACGCAGAAAATTGATTGTGAACTATTGATCCAGTCCAACTAATATCTGCGTAGTTACGCCACCGGAGTCGCCATGCCGGCAGATATCATGTCGGATGACTCAATGCAGATTATTTGGCACGAGACTAACATTATCATATCAGTGTAATTATATGCACAGTCCACCATCGCGCGACAATTGACAACCCAACTGACATCTTGTTAGTATGAATGATATGTTGTCAATCAAGAAAGAAATTGTGAGTTTGTGGGGCCTATACGAAGACAGTTTTCCTCAGCTTACCTTTAACAGGCACAATCACAAGTGGACAGCCTCATCCCTCTTCTGTTTTTAAGATTTGGCTCTGCACAGGCAGCACTGGATGAGGCAACGCACATAGCCTCAAGTTCCATCAAGAGATTAGAGTCCGCCGAGAAAGACATACTCAGCCGTTATTCAACTGCCACTGAAGAAATTCAAGAGCAAATCCGTATGCATATCAAAACGTGCAAACTAGCTTGTACTTCTAATCTCAACTGGAGGTGGGGACCTACCATTCACACACCCTTTACTGAAAAATATTCTGACGTTCTGATTAAATAGCTTGATATCGGGGCGGTATAAGGTACAGTCCACTTGGACGGACAACGGGATGGATATGGTTCTCTGATTTTATCCCCATGGCGGCGGCATGAATTAGAGCCGCAACAGCGGTAAGCCTAACTAGAGGAGTGGAGTGTACCAGCCTCCCTTATTTCAACAATCTTCGGGACACTGCTATTACGGCGATGTGGATAGGTTGAGTTATTGTAATAGAATGGCAGCTAGATTAACAAGGGAGTGCAGTGTTAGAACCACTAAGAAGACTATTATAGGGCATATGGACGGGGCGTGTTGTTCCTGTATATAGTTAGATGGCACCTAGGAAGGTAGTTAGGAGACCTTCGCGCAACAACAATAGTCATGACCTACCCCTAGCCTACGGCTCCTGAACTAATTATAAATATGGCTGTTCTGCCACGCTACTGCTTAACTATTAGAATTATTAGCCATGAGAATGACTTTGAAGCTCATCACTTGCGATGAACATCCCAACTTGAAATCTAAATTCAAAGTAGAGGACATCATTTAGATATAGTTATTGAAGTAGACCGTGTCGCCCCTAGATGCTTGGTCACTGCTACATAGCACTTTTAGGAAGGGGGACGTAGCCTCCCTTGTTGAGTAGGAAATGAACAAAAGGAGCAACTTTAACTAAGGATCCTAAATTGAATCTACGCGTATATGATAAGAAGTAGTGCTCTAAGTATCAGCGCTTGTCATAACCTTCGGGCGCGCCATTTCGTCGAGGCCTTGGTCTTTTAGAAGTTTGGCACGTAGCTCCTTCGCCTTTTTCCATGACGGCCGACTGACCATCCTTTCATGCCAGTCCTTAACGTGAGGGAATCCGTTGAACTTATCCTCGGGCGGCACCCCGAGGGTAACGTCAAGTCGATCGTTCCAAGGCACAAAGGCCAGATCGGCATAAGTCATCTTGTTGCCGACGAGCCATCGAGGCTCTGACTTGGCTGCTAGCACACCATCAAGCACACCTAGTACCCGCTTTATTTCTTTTTCATATCGGTCGATTGCCGATAGAATCTCCTTATCATCCGGGTATAAGATAATGCCCCCCCCCACGGACCACCCCCTCATAGACCACCTAACCTAACTACAACCCCCTCTAACCAGAAGCCATCTATATAGCTACTAATCTATTAATTTAACTCCTTTTTAATAAATTAAACTAATATATTGTTTTTTTTTTTTTTTATATTTTTAAAAAGTATTTTTGTTATTAAAATAAGCTTTAAAAATATATTATAGTTAAAATGTTTATTTTTATATATAGTTTTTTTTTTAAGCTTTTTTTTTATTTTTTATATATTTATTATTTAAATAAATTATTAATTTAATATTATTTTAATTTTTTATTATTTTTAAATTATTTTTTTTTATTAGTTTAATTTTTATAATATTAATTTTAAATTTAAAATTAATAATTTTATTAGTTTATTAATTTAATTATTTTAAAACTTTTTAAATTAATAATTATTATAAAAAATTTAATATAATTAATTTTTAAAATTATAATTTATAATTAATTGTTTAAAAATTTTATTTAATTTTAAA
>MU392894.1:0-16185 GCA_022578505.1 Nemania abortiva | reverse complement strand
TTATTTTAAAATATATATTTAATTAATAAATAAATTTATTAATTAAAAATTTAATTAATTAAACTAATTAAATTTTTTTTTTTTTTTTTTTTTTATTATTATATTATTATATTTTTTTTTTTTTTATAACAACTATTTTTATAATATATAACATTTATAAAAAGCTTAAAAACTAAGTTTAGCTTTATAAAAAATATATATATTATTATATAATAAAATAAAAACTTATTAAGCTTATAGCTAGCTAATAACAATTAAAACTTTTATATTAAGCTAAAGCTTAAAGCTATTATTAAAACGCTAACTAGTTATAATAATAATATACTACTGCTAAACTATTAATTAAACTATTAATTAAACTATATAAAAATATATATTATAATTATATATAAAATACTATTTATAAACAGCTATAATATAACTTAATTAAAACTGTTTATATAAATAATATAAATTAAATATTATTTAATAATAGTTATATTATAAAAGTATAAAAAAAACAAGCTATATTTTAAATTTTAAAATAAACTATTATACTATTAAAAATTATTTTAAAAAAAATAACTTTAAAAAAATTAAACTTTTAGTTTTATAAAATATAAAAAAATAGTTTTATTATTTAACTAAATAATAATTAAACTTTTATTTAAAATAAATTATAATTAAATTAAATTAATTAAAATAATTAAAATTAATTAAATATATAATTAATTTATTTAAGTTTATTTTTTTTTAATATTTTTTTAAAAGTTTTATTTTATATAAATAATATTAAATTTTTTTTTTATTTTATATTTTAATATTAAAAAAATTTTTAGTTATAAATTATTAATTTATTATAAATTTTTAAATATATAATATTTTATATATAAATTAATTAAATTAGCTATATAGCTAATAAAAAAATTTTATTAATAAATAATTAATAATACTTTAATTAAAAGCTTTATTTTTATAAATAACGCTAAATATAATAAGCAGCAACAGAAATATAATAAAAAAAACAGCAAGGAGGGCAGCAAACAATAAACTTTAATACATTTAAATATACCTAAAATCAAGCCTCACTATAGCAGTAACAGGGAAAAATATATTAGTTAATAGAACTAGGATCAAGCCTAACCATGGTAATAACTAGGATGAAAAATGAAGTTATCCAAGTTGGTTGTACGCATATGCTAAAGCAAAGTTGACCATATGTTTAATTCGAGCCATATACACCAAAATACACACACTGACACACACCACACGTACGCACATGCTAGGGTCGAGTTAGCCATATGCTCGATATATACTTCAGGGGACGGGGGCACGTATGCCGGTTTTACACGTATGCTCAACATATGTGAAGAATATGCTCGAATTCAAGACGAATACGCATGCAATAGCATTGGGCTTAAGAACATGCGGATAGGGGTATCGACCGCATTTCGGTCTAGGTAGCTACAAGCAGACCAGATCTTGCCACCCACCCATATACTCTACTGCCACCAACAATCCGGAGAACCCGTGCCACCATCTAAGTAGAGACTCAAACAGTTGGCCTCCACGTACCGTTTCCTCCTGCCGATGCTAGTACTATGATTGTATCGACGACTTTAAGGAGGGGTTGCAACGACGTAGGCGCCTGCAGTCTTGGTGATCTGCGTCCCATATTTACTTCCAGTTGTATGGAGCTCACGCTCGTGATACCAGTTCAAAACGTCTTCGAAGTTACGACACCGGTGGACTGTGTTAAAATCAGGCCACGCCTCAGGTCTAATCTCGACAAAATTGTATGTGATGACTCCCAAATCACTATTGCACATGAGGACTTGGCGGAGCATCTCAATGCAATGGTCTGAAGACAAGAAGGCTACTTAGAAAGCTTGACATCAGAACGACTTCAACTACTAGAGGGATACTTACCAATATGGACCCTCATCAGAGGGTTGCCCCAATAGTCCCGGTTTTTGTGGAGGTAATAGTCAAGGTAGGTGTATTTTCTGATCATGTCCTTTCACACATAATCAGTAATTTCACATCATCTTTATGGGTGTCGATACTCGACACTTACTAGGCAATGGAGCTGATGGAAAACCTCAACAGTGCCCATATACCCCCCTCCGAGTTCCTCTGGCAGTTTTGAACATTCTTCTGCGGATTTTCCCATCTTGATGACATCTTCAGCAGTGAGCGAAAATGGGCCGACTTGGCATAGTTCATAAGCATGTGCTCCATTGGACCTTTGATGTCTAGGTAGTTTAACTAACCTTTGGTAATCCTTTTCCACGCTGCGTCCACATCTACGTTTGGATAACCACGATAGACTGAAGGAAAGTCAAATGTACCGTTGAATGTGATCGTCTCGGAGATCTTTCCAACTTTCTCCAATGCAGGGGCTAGGGAAATGATTAGTAGAAGCTATCTTATTGATTCAGTTGAGAAGGAGAGAGAGAAAGAGGGTAGGAGGCTGCCAACAAGAATATAAAAGCTAAGGCACTAGTCTTGTCCCCGAGCAACTAATGCTTACAGAACGTGGCGATTTCCAGTAGTTTCTCTAGTGTTCCAGATTTATTGTAGACTGTTGAGCGAGACACGATAAATAGCGTGAAGGAGACGGCAAGGATAGCTATTTGAAGTAACCACATGCCGATTTTGAAAAGTTTGGTCAGCTTTGACACGGGTTCGCCTTGACCGGACATGTTACTTTCAAGCTCAATCGACTCTTCATCACGCGATAGCTCTCGGAGGAGTGTATACTTGTTCTTGCCTTTGCCCATCGTAAATGCCGCTGTCTGTGATGAAGGGTCTTTCGTAGGGGTTGGTGAATTGCCCATTTGCTTCTGCGTGGGCCCTTATATGGCTTGGAATTGAGAGTATGACATTCAAGGAAACAGAAGAAGAGAGAGAGGATGAAAGTCTGGGGCATAGAGGGAGGGCTGCTCCGAGCCCGAGCCTGGCGACGCCCTATCCAAAAGGTGGGTGGGGGCGATGCAGCTCCCGCATCTCTGTCACAGTACACATATGATATCTCTCCTGGCAAGTTAATATGTAACAGAATTAAAGAGGAACTGCCGAGGAGAGAAGCCGAGATGCCAGCGAGATGTCTGCAAGTTAGATGTCTCCCCATCTGGTGGATCTAGAATGACCTTCACTATCGAGTTATGCCGTCTGCAGGCGGTACACCGTTGCGCATGTCTCTTATTGAAAAAACAGGTAAAATATGCAGTCCTTATCTTGCATCACGGAGCTAATGTTGTTAAAAAGAGCTATACATAAGCGATGAGAAAACTTACGAGAATCTTGTATCTCCGTCTAACGCGTTAGCATTGATCAAGACATGCGAAAACCAGATCATGAGGCGATAAGGTGTGATTTCCCTAGCCTTGCATCTCGATGGTTTTATCGACAAAGTGCGGGGCCAAAGACCGCCAGAGGAATGTGAATGAAGGTATATAAGAAGAGCCTCCTAGATCTAGGTCAAACAGTAAACTATCCCACTTGATAGACTTGCCCAACAAACAATTTTTTCTTCTTCCCTAAAAGGTAGCGCCTACCAGACATCATGCAGTTCAAAACCCTCATCGCTACCCTCGCGGCTTCCTCTCGCCTCGCTCTCGTTACTGCTGTTCCGCGTAAGTAGAACGAGATAAAACAAGACAATCAACAACTCTTATTAAATGAACTCTTCTGTCTAGTCCACCTGAGTGAGTACCTTGACGCAGTCATCGAGACTCATCATGGCCACAAGGCCTACCCACACGGCGGGGGCCTGGGTAAAATCGATATTTTCGTGGAGGAAAACTACGGAGCGCGCCATGGAAACCACTGGGAAGCCGGGGAGCGCCACAAGATGCAGGACATTGACACTCTAATTGAGACCAACTACGGCAAGCGTGATGCCAGCATCGACCCGGTCCTTGTTGCTAGCTACGGTCTTAAGCAGGAGTAGGAAACTTTCTACTAATGCCTCTATTGGAGGGCATCGAAACGCTCGTTACAGGCGTACGTCTCTATGTGGATCAGGAAGAAACAGTGTTTTCGCAGTCTATAATCATTCACAACGTTAATTATCTAACAGTTCGTGAACACGTTTACAACTGTTATATTTTCTAAATTCCTTGAAGATTTGAATTACCACCTAGGTGCAAAGGGTATGAACTTAATACTGTACAAATAATGTAGTATGAAGATGCGAATGCATCCTAGAACACGAAAGAGTACAGCTGTTTTCATATGGTTCTATGGCAGGCTTAGGAATTATCGGTCCATTACCACAAACGCGAATTATCTTGTATTTTGTATAAGGCAGTACTTGGAATCTTTTGCCTATTTTGATGCCTCCGGGACGAGAAAGGGGAGTCTGTTAAGTCACACGTGTCATAGTTAACGCCACTTCCTCTTACCAGGCTAGAGGACAGGCCCGCTCAGACAGAACCGAGATCACTAATATGCAGCTTGTACGTTGCTTAGACTGCGCCCTAATGGGGGTATCACGATCAAGCAGGTAAAGACCAGGGGTACGTGGCAAACCTGTTTGACGAGTAGTTGCTCTCGGATAACCCTTATGTCGCTTTGCAGTGTTCTCACAGACTCATTGGCAGGGGTGTCAACAGCCACCCCATGATCCATCTAATGGTCACTAAACCAGTTTCTCTCATAGGCTCACCTACCTACCGGAGGGATATGGTGTGTGTGATGTGGTTGTTGATACCCCTGCTTGTTGGTACAAATTTCGGCTGCATGTATTAATCCTATTAGGCATATGGAGACTTTCTAGAATAGCGAATGGTTGGTTATGACCTCCGAGAACCACACAAGTGCAAAGCTGCACCTGTAGCTTCCCGAATTTAATATATTGTTGTGTATGCACCACAACCATTTAAGAATACGCAATACAATTGTACGCATATTCTGTGTGACTCGACCCAACCCCGGCTCGGAAGATGGATCGGCTACGACTCAATAATCCTGAATCGTTTAGCTTGTTACTTACGCGGCACATCCGATGCCTATAATTAAGCCCAATATCTTTACCTTGTTCTCTAGTAGTCGAAAATGAACCTATCAAGATGTTTTGCGGCATCGATCTATATCGATCCTGATGTTGGCATCATATTTGAAGTGAGGGGTATTATGTAGGGGCTTCATAAAAGCTGTAAGGCTCTGGTAGTATGACGGCATATGTTGGAAGATATTAAGATAAACGTATTTTATGCCGCACGTGGAGCGGATAGAGAAGTACTAAAATAATACTCTGGCGCTAGACCAAGCTGTCACTAAAATGGAAAGCTTTTACCGTTGTTGGTCGACTGCTCTGTTCGTAAACCAGATATTTAAGGTATTTAAAAGTACAGGGTGCCCTACATCTTGCTGAGATTACTAGCCGGACATACTTTCGTTTATCTAAATTAAATTTAACGAAGTTTTTTGCATGTGCAGTAGTGCGGTCTAGTATTAGCATATACTTTTACCGAATTGAGGTGCGTCTAACCACCGCTATCGGGCGGAACCGTTCCTGCAAGCTGCACCAGCCATAACCTATCAAATACGAATTGTTGGCTAGGTTTCAGGCAGTTTTTTGCATGATCACACTGCAATTTTGAGGCTTATTCAACTGGGACAGAAGGGACAATGGACGACTGACATGTCCCCTGTTCTTGAGGAAACCTTGCAGCTATTTCAATCGTGCGTGGTGGTGTCGAGTATTTCTGGGGTCTCAGAGAATCTTTTTTCGTAGTGGGTGCACCATAGTTGTCAAATAATTATGAGACATTGCTTATCTGTTCCTTTTCCCGAACCTCCAGCTATGGCAGAATTTGAACAAGTCGATCTGGAGGACATGAACAACAGCTACTTCTTAGAAACAGACGACTCGCCGGCTGCCAGTTCAACAAGGTTGCTAGAGGAGGCCTTGCTGTCTAAGCACCCGGTTCAGTTTGAATCAGATTCATGGCTGAACCCCTTCGCTAATTCATGGGTCAAGGGCAGCCAGCAACCCAAGCATTTGCCGCGCCGAAGGACTCTTTTGAACCGTACGACCCTCTATTCCATTTTCGTTATCTCTATTCTTTGGCTGGCGTCCATCTTCGTTGCTTTGGGCCAATGTCATCGTTCCTGTCTTGCCTTTGGTCGTAGCTACGAGACGGGCTTTGACACGGATCTGGGTAAGTAGAGAGCCCGCGGTAGTTCTCTTCTTGCAACTACTTTACGACATCAGTACAAAAATAAACTAAAGAGATCACTGTATGTTTCAGAGCCCGCTTGGCATGCTATCCGCCTACACAAGGTCAAGTTCACAGGTGATTTGAAGATTGACAAGAACGGAACGGTGTATCGCGATATCGTGGGCACGCAATATGTCGGAATGCCGACTCCAGAGATGGACGATGCTTGGGTTGATATTATACGGGGTAAGCCACTCTCCCTTTTCTCATCGCCCAAACCGTCATCATAACTGATGAGGACTAGGCGGAGGTGTCGACCTAGTGGGCGAGGAAGCCAAGTCTGTTGCAGGCAAGACATATCAGAAGCCTGGAGGCTGGCATCTTAGTGGAACGCACGTGTTCCACCAGCTACACTGCTTGGTAACAGACCTTAAGCGCGTTCGATCATGACCTACGTTGTTTTTAACCTGCCTCTATTAGAATAAGTTGCGAAAAGCAACGCATCCGGAGTACTACGGCCACCACGATTTTGAACCCCAGGCCAATTGGCGCATGCACTTAGGTGAGCAAAACTTTCCCCAAATGTCCATCTATCCCTCCTTCGCCTTCTCTCCGAGGAGAGAGAGCGAGAAGGGGGGTTGGCGGTTTTGAGCGAGCAGGACCGGTGTGATTGACAAGGACGCGTTCTCTCCGCTCTGGCGTGACAGACCACTGCATAGACTATATCCGGCAATCGCTGCAGTGCAGCGCAGACATGACGTCCATCGCGGTGGATTGGAATGAAGCCCGCCGCAGGATAGTGCCGAACCTAGAAGCGGTACACACATGCAGGGATTTCCGTCACGTGCAGGCGTGGATGCTCAGCGGGAACAGGAATGCTGAATTGCACAAGATCGGGAGCCCAAGCTCATGAAGTGATGGCAGGAGGAAATTGATGATGGTCTATATGACATGTCCGAGACCCTCGGTTAAAAGATTGGCCTAAATAAAAAAAACCTGACTTATTTTCAAACTACTACAGCGTGAAGTCGGTATTAAAACCAAAGTGCTAAAATTATTATATACCGTGCAGGCATGCGACAAGGCGACATAGAACCCCTAATAATTTTAACATACATTTTGCACCACTGCTCCGTACAGATTCTAGGAGTTGGAATGACATTCGCAAGCCTAACCTAGATGGCCCCTTCACGTCTACTAAATGCATAGAGGAGGCCATCAGGTAAATAACCGCCTTGTAATCATATTCTTAATGCGCTAGAGGACAACGTCTGCCTGGTGGCGTACATTTCCGCCATACTTTACAAGTCTCTTCATCTCATCATTTGACACGACACGTGGCTTGACCGTCTCCTTCAGCGCGTCCCAATCAACGCACCTGTGCTTTACAGGGCTATGTGCGTCAAATTGCGGCATGTCATCGCCCTCAGCCCACTTGTACGTTTGTAGGGATGTGTCGGCGCGGCACACAGCTGCCTGCCTAAGTAGCTCGATGCAGTGATCTGTTTAAATATGGCTCATCATACGATTAGCTTCTTTCGCTCAGATTCATTCGGCCATAATTAAATCGCAGCAACCGGGGTGAGTTGAAACGGGCAATGGACGCAGTACTGACCAACATGCTGCTCGCCGGCATCACCGGCGACGGCAAGATCAGGATAGTAATGAGAGCGGTAGTGCCGCTGGCGGAGGTATGCCTTAAAGTTCACCCAAGTAACCTATATCAGCATCTATACCTCGCGGATACGCCCGTAGAGTCTGTATGCGACTGCAGGCATCGGGGGTAGGTAACCTACAAGGCAATGGATCTCATGATAGACGCCGAACCTCGCGAGATATCCGCCTCGGGGAAGCTCTGTCGACGTCTGGTTATTCCGCTCAAGCTCGGGAAGCGTGACCCGCAGATTCAGGGGTATCATGAAATGACGCCAGGCTTCGTCTCTGGCAGGCGATGGCGGGCCCGCGTATGTGGTGTCTGGGGCAGGGGAGGATTCGAACACGACCTCCCGGTGCCTTACATCGAAGTGCAAGTCAGGCCAGGCAGTCGCTACGCAAGTGATCAGTACTTTCTGTCAACGTGTTATGAGTTTCCGGGGGGGGCATGGCACTTACCAGGAGGTGGGCTACATATGGGCGGCTGCTGGCTGTAGGCACTCGAGTACCCGTGAGCCAGCTTTGTCGTGACGAGTATTGAGTAGGCAAGTAAGAACACAGCCCAAGAGCTCACACACCAGTGTTTGGATCTCGTCTCGCAACTTGTTTCTTGGGGGTCTAGGAGGATGGGTCGACGTCGGGTTTGGTAGCCAAAACGCACAAGCACCCTGTTCGGCATGGCTAGGTATAGAGTGTGGAAGCACTGGGGATCAAGATAGAACAAGAAAGTATGGACATTTAGACGGATTTGGAGGCTATTGCACTAATTCTTCCTCTTCAGAACCCCGGCCATGAACCACGATTACTTTATGTATACTTAGGTAGCACTCGTCCTATATACATGTACGCGTGTATGCGGTAAGCGAAGGACCACATGCAAACCATTAGTACCTAAAGGAAGCATATGCTATCGGCCTATCAGAATCAGTAAAAGCACTGCGCGATCTATCCTTTTGGTTTTAACATGACGACCGGGTGGCAGCGCAGCCGAACTGCTCTTTGGGGGTGCGTGTCATCTCATGGATTAGAGATAGCAGGCATCATCTTGCAGGCGAGAGGCAGGTGACTAGCTTTAAATTTTTTTATCACTCGGTCGGCAGGCAAATCAC
This sequence comes from Nemania abortiva, assembly GCA_022578505.1. Taxonomy (NCBI): domain Eukaryota; kingdom Fungi; phylum Ascomycota; class Sordariomycetes; order Xylariales; family Xylariaceae; genus Nemania; species Nemania abortiva. Next base: position 7,274 of record MU392894.1, on the reverse strand, counting down.
AGCAGCAACAGACCCTTGCATCATTGAGGTCCAATCCCCAACCCCCCCAATCCCCAGTTTTGGTTTTGTCGGATAATGTGCGTATGGGCCCTCCCTACCCGCAACCTGCCCTCGTCACTTTTCATCATGGAACTACAGCCCAGGCCGCTTGTTGTGCGGAAATGGAAACAAATTGTCAGTGTGTCCCATCTTATGTATTCCTTTAACCCCAGCAGAATTGCCCCCTCTGCCCCAGCATCCCTGCAATGCCATCGGGGCCGCCGACGCCGCTGAGACCGACCGACGTCCAGGTCGAAGAAGACGCTGCGTTTGTGTATGGCGAGTCTTCGGTAGAAACAGACTGTCTGCTGTTGCCAGCCAGCTCCCGACCGCCCGACGGGCCGCTTCTGGCCCTTTTTGTGTGCTTCCTGCTAACCATCGTCGTTGACGTGGGCGGCGGTCTCACCGCTGCCCCCGAGGTGCGCCTGCTCGAGAATGCTGTGTGTAGAGCTCACTATCGCGTCGCCGACCCTTGCGTCATCGGTCTGCCTCCATCTGCCTATGTCGACGAGAGTCTGTGCAAGATCGACGAGGTCCAGGTGCACCTTGCATACCTACGAGCGTGGAAGAGGTGGTGCGACACCCTCCCAGGTCAGTCGCCCTCCAGCTTCTCAATTCCTATACAGTTTGTTTTCTCTGCTAATTCTTCGCTGCATGTTCCAGGCGCGCTGCTAAGTCTGCACTATGGGCGGCTGGCCGACCGCTGGGGCCGAAAGCCTATCCTTATCTTGGGCATTGCCGGCGTTCTCCTCGCTTACTTTTGGGTGCTCTTGACCTGTGAGGAGGCGGAAGCAGCCTTGCATTTTCCTTTACTTCATTGCCGCCGTCGGCGACTGACTGTGTTCTGAATAGGCTATTGCTATGATACGTTCGCACCCGAACATATCCTCTTCTCGTCCGTCTTCTTGCTACTTGGCGGCGGCTACGGCGTCATCACGGCCGTGTTGAACAGCATTATTGTCGATGTGACTACTCGTGAGAAACGGTCCGTCTATCCCGCTTCCGATGGCCCTGCTTCCGATGGCCCTGCTTCCGATGGCCCTGCTAGACTCCATGGCTGAAGCCAATCCAGTGGACCTTAACCGGCTTGGGCTCTCTCGGGCGATATAGACTGATCATTTTGGCAGCGGAGCTATCTTCTATATTGTGGGCGGAGCTATTCACGTTACTGACATCATCGCGCCTTTAATTGGGTCGTGGCTCCTGAGCCGCGACCTATGGCTGCCATACAAAGTGGCGTCGCCCGTGATGCTATCGTCACTTATCATCGTCATGCTGCTGCCTGAGACTTTGCAGGCCCGGGTGCCTGGACGGACTCGCGCTCTCACGTCGGAGTTGGTAACAGAGGGCACAACGGAAGGCACCTCTCGAGGCTTGCCGAGGACATCGATAGAGGTAGGCTACTACTGCCGCCTGCGCACCACATCGCTTGCTCCCTGATCAGCTCCGGTTGACTACGCAGCTGATATAGTGATCACAAGGCAATACTTGGCTGTCATGAGCCAGAATCGCCCAGGACCTGGAGGACATGGCGCGTGAAGGCCCTCCGATTCATTAGCGACAATGACCAACCGCTCATTTGTCTGGTGCTGACCCTCGTCCACTCGTTTAGCACGCAATCCGCCCACCTGCTCCTCCAAGTTGTATCGAAACGCCTTGGTTGGTCTCTGGCCTCAGCAGGGTACATCTTGTCATGGAAGGCGACTGTCTGTATATTGGTGCTCATGGTTGTGGTACCGGGACTCAGGCAGTTTCTGGTGAAGCGCCGACACTGGCAACTCGATCTCGACAAGACCGTGTGCCAGGCGAGCCTGGCGCTGCTTGCAATAGGTAATGTTGCCACCGGCTCCGCTAGCAGAGTAGAGTGGCTCCTAATCGGTGTGTTTGTCTATGGCTCTTCTGTTTTCTTCGGCACTACGGCCCCAGACATAAGGACTATATGTTGATAAGGCGCAACGCTTATAGGAATCACCTTGACATCTCTCGGCACCGCCTTTCCCCAGTCTATCCAGGGTCTCTTGGGCAGGATGGCAGACGGCCCCGAGTCGTCTCGTACGGCCACGCTTTTTGCCGGCCAGAGCCTGGTGGGGCTGGCGGGAATGGCGATGGGGACCGTTGTCATGGCCGCGCTGTTTGCGGCCGGGTCGAGTGCTAGCCACGGAGAGGGATATAGCTTTATGCTGGGGCTTCCTTTCTTCTTTAGTGCAGTATGCCTTTCCCCTTTTCCTCCCTCGTCAGCCTCCTACCTGTTCGCCTTTTCTAAGGTTTTTATTTACTTTCCTTATCTTAGTCACGTGGACTCCGTACTAAAGATCTTTTTTGGCCTGTTCAGTTGCTGTTTGCGATTGCGCTTGGCTGCTCTCAGGCTTTTCCTAACCCTATAGAGGACGACTGCGAGGGCCATGCGTAGCTATGATTGCGGCAGACTATTCTTTATAATGATATATATGTTTAACTTATATATACAAGTATACCTACTGATTTATTAGAGCCATGCCCTTCCCGCCCCTCCGCCCCCCCTTGTGGTGGATCGTGGGGTCGACCAGCGGCTATGCGCGGGCGGTTTGATCCGGCGTTAGTTAAAGAACTAAACAGCTAGTGTACTGCAGATTCGATCAACGAAGTGGAGATTAAATTTATTGATAGCTTGACAGAGGCGGGGAAGATGCCTACCGTCCCTGTTCAATATACTTACTTGGGTTAGGTACTGAGCAATACTATTTATGTGTGTGTACCTATATATATATATGTGTGTGTGTGTGTGTATGTGTGTGTTATGTACGCTATAATTAGTCCTATTATTTGCACTAGTGTATGTAGCCTGCGCACTCGGCAACCGTAACATAAAAGTGAAAAACCAAGGCACGTATATAGATCAAAGTCTAACAAGATACAGCTGTAGCTAAACAGATAATTATATTTCTAGCGGATATAAGTCCGATTAAATATATCCTGTTATACCTCTGCAATTTAGGTAATCATAGATCATGACTGTAGCTGCCACCACTTGCCCGCCACCATCAACCCGCCGCCGGCCCCGGCTTTACACCTACATAGTATTTACACTATGACTCAGGTTCAGAAAGTTGCTTACCTGGATACGTACCTTGACCATACCCCACTTCCCCCGTACCCTCGTACCCCCGTACCAGCCCAAACCCCAACCCTGGCTCCCATACCACACTTTTTCCACTCTACTGTAATTACTTGCTGAAATAGGCCTTTGCCGTCGTGTGTATTCATTCTACCTACTAGGTACTTTTTTCCGTCCAGCCGTCGCTTTCTGCACACCGGCGGGCTGAACCAAGCCTCACCCTGTCCCTCCATGGCCGACACGACGCCCCACGACGGACGTGAGCCCCCAGCCGCTCAGAAAACCCGTCAGTTAGAAAATGTGCGTGTCTATCCGCGGCGTAGCCGTCTGGTCGTCGGGCCCCAGCTGATTTCCTTCTTCGACAGACTGAGAAGCGTGACGTCCTCGTCAAAATCGAGCGGCGATTCCAGAAGCAGTGGGCAGACGACCATGTCTTTGATGCTGCTGCCCCGTCCATCGACAGCGTGCCCCTCGACGCCGTCTCCCCCGAAGAGCTGCGTGCCCAACAGCCCAAGTTCTTTGGCACTGTGGCTTACCCTTACATGAACGGGTCTCTTCATGTCGGCCATGGCTTTACCATTTCCAAAGTCGAGTTTGCCGCTGGCTATGCCCGTATGCGCGGCAAACGTGTGCTTATGCCTCTCGGCTTCCACTGCACCGGCATGGCCATCAAGGCGTGTGCCGACAAGCTGGTCCGAGAGATGGACATGTTCGGCCGGAACTTCGAACGCTACGTCGAAGCCCTCCCTATTCGCACTAAGACCGACGCTGACGCTAACGCCGCTGCCCATATTTACGCCCTTACCCCGGCCGCCGCCGACGTAACAGTATTTAAGTCCAACAAGAGCAAAGCCGTCGCCAAGGCGGGCAAGGCCAAGTTTCAGTTTCAGATCATGCTTAGCCTTGGCATCCCGCGCGAAGAAATCCATCGGTTTGCTGACCCCTATCACTGGGTCAATGTTTTTCCTAACGCCGGCATGCACGATCTCGTGAGCTTCGGCATGCGTGCCGACTGGCGCCGTTCCTTTGTCACCACTGATGCTAACCCGTACTACGACTCGTTTGTGCGGTGGCAGATGAACAAGCTCAAGGACCTTGGCAAGATTAAATTCGGGAAGCGATATACCGTGTACTCGCCTCTTGACAAACAGCCCTGCCTAGACCATGACCGTAGCGACGGGGAAGGAATTGGCGTGCAACAGTACACGGCTATCAAGATGCCTGTCTTAGAATGGGCTAATGATGCCGGATCTGTTACTAACGCTCTGCCGGCCACCGCCAAGGTCTATTTCGTAGCTGCAACGCTGCGGCCTGAGACCATGTACGGCCAGACATGCTGTTTCGTTGGGCCAAACATCATATACGGCATCTTCCACGTATCTAACAACGATTACTTCCTGATATCACGTCGTTCAGCACGCAATATGGCCTTTCAGAACATCTTTCCGGAGTGGGGGGTGTGTTCCCAGGTTGCCGAGGTTAGCGGGAAGCAAGTTATTGGTACCCTCGTCGAGGCGCCGCTCTCCTTCCACAAAACTGGAATCCGCATTCTCCCCATGGAAACGGTCACAGAAACCAAGGGCACTGGCATTGTCACTTCGGTTCCGTCTGATAGTCCAGATGACTACGCCACCGTTACTGACTTGACCAATAAACCAGACTATTACGGCATTCGGAAGGAATGGGCAGAGCTAGAGGTTGTTCCTATCATAGAAACACCGGCATATGGGAATTTAATCGCTCCTACCCTGGTCCAGAAACACAAGGTCCGATCGGCTAAAGATCCTAAGCTTGCCGAGCTTAAGGACATTGCCTACAAGGAGGGGTTTTACAACGGCACCATGCTAGTAGGAGAATTCAAAGGGAAGGTGGTACAAGAGGCTAAAATTCTAGTCAAGAATATCTTAATCAACTCAGGGCAAGCATTCGAGTACGCCGAACCAGACGGCCTGGTGATCAGTCGATCCAGGGATGAGTGCGTGGCGGCGCATCTTGACCAGTGGTACCTGAACTACGGCACCGAGGAAAACGGCGGAGACGGTAATTGGTGCAGCCAGGTCATTGGTCACCTTAATAGCGGTGACCTAAATACCTTCTCTACGGAGGCCAAGAACCAGTTTGAGAAAACGCTTGGATGGCTCGGGCAGTGGTCCTGTGCGCGATCGTACGGTCTAGGCTCCGAGCTGCCTTGGGACCATGGCTTTCTAGTAGAGTCGTTGAGTGACAGCACGATATATCCTGCTTATTATACCGTCGCGCACTACCTGCACCAGGATCTCTACGGAAGCAAGCAAGGTCTGGGCGCCATCTCGGCAGATCAGATGACAGACGAGGTGTGGGATTTTATATTTGCCCGTGCTAATACAGTCAATTCAGACATCAACCCTAGAACGCTTCAATCAATGCGTAGAGAGTTTACCTATTGGTATCCTGTTGATCTTCGCGTATCGGGTAAAGATCTAATTCAGAACCACCTTACATTTTTTATCTACATCCATGTGGCTATGTGGCCTAAGGAATATTGGCCACGTGGCATTCGGCCGAACGGACACCTGCTCTTGAACGGAGAGAAAATGGCCAAGAGCACGGGCAACTTTCTCACGCTACGCGAGGCTGTGGCCAAATTCGGCGCCGACGCGGCCAGAATTACTATCGCTGATGCTGGTGACTCGATTGAAGATGCCAACTTTGAGGAGACAGTCGCTAATAAGACAATCCTTAAATTATACGAATTAAAGAAGTGGCTCGAAGAGATGATACTCGAGCCAAAGCTCATTGATTCCCTTGGGCAGCACGTCCAGTTGCGAGATAGTCACCCCGGGAAGTCTTTTGACACAACTCAACGTATTGGAGATTTTAACTTTTGGGATAAACTTTTCCAAAACGAGCTGCGATACCTCGTTGCTGAGACCGAGAAGTCTTATGATAGGTATGTTACCTTGATTAGTATCTACTGTAAACCTATTCTTGCATAGCTTTTTTTTTCTTTTTCTTGTTTTACGTTTTATTTATTTTTTTTGCTGATTAAAAATGTTGCTTTAGCTTGCTGTTTAAAGCAGCTGTGCGTTTTGGGTTTTATGACCTTACCGCACTTCGCGACTTCTACCGAGAGGCCACTAGAGCCTCTGGCTGCAGAATGCACCATGATCTGGTCCGCTATTACGCCAAGCTTCAAGCCTTGCTGCTAGCCCCTATAGCACCTCACTGGGCCGACTATATATGGCGTGACGTTCTCGGAATGGCAGCAACTGTGAATACTGCGTCTTTCCCAGAGCGAGGCTATGTTAATGCAAAGCAGACAGCTACCCTCAACTATATCCGCAGTGTCATTTCAAACATTGCGTCCGCACAAGCAGCCCAGGCCAAGAGGTTGGCCAAGGGCAAGCAGACACCGTTTGATCCGAGCAAGCCTTACCATGTAACCATTTTCTGTACTACAGCGCTGTCCAGCTGGCAGCGCCAATGCGTGGATCTGCTGCACAGCGAGATTACTAGAACAGGCGATGCTTCAACACTGGAGATGAAAACTGTCAGTCAAAGTGTCGATAAGAAGCACGCCAAGAAGGCTATCCCATTTGTGGTCGAGGCCAAACGCCGAATCGCCGCCGGCGAGCCAAGCGCCGTCGTGCTTAGCAAAGAGCCGCCGTTCGACGAACTTACCGCGCTCCATGAGACGGACCCGATTTTACGCCAGATCTTGCCGCAGTTGGAGAATGTGTCTGTGCTGCCGGTGGGTGAAAATGGGCAGTGCATCGATGGGAGTGTCCCAGATGCTCTGGTCCCAATTGCAGCGGGTGCTCTCCCACAATTTCCTACGTATTACTTTGCGAACTCTTAAGCAAGATTTTAAATAATAAGGTATATATAATAAATATAATAATTAATATAAAAAATTAAAATGTTTAAATTATTTAAATTTTATTAAATTTTTTTATAAATATATAATATTTTATTTTATATATTTATTATTATAAATAATAATAATTATTTTATTATATATATATATAATTTTTTTATATTAAATTAAAATTTTTTATATATTTTATTTATTTTTTTTTAATTTAAAATTTTTATATTATTATTTAAATTATAATATTATTTTAAATTTTTTAATTTTTTTTTTTTTTTATTAATTATATTA
>MU392893.1:2452-16298 GCA_022578505.1 Nemania abortiva | reverse complement strand
ATAAAAATTAGTTTTAAATTTAAATTATAAATAATTATAATTATATTAATTAAAAAATTTATTTAATAATAATATTACTATAAAAATATTTATAATATATATAATAAATTAATATAAACTATTATATTTAACTGTTAATATTATTAATTACTTATTTTTAATAGCTATAAAATAACTTAAAATATAATTTAAATAGCTTTTTTTTATATAGTTTAACTATAATATAACTATTAATAAAAGCTATATTATAATATTTTAAGTATTTAAACCTTTATTTTAATAGTTTATAGTTTAACTATATATTATTAAATGGTTAATTACTAGTTTAAATTATTTAGCAAATTATATTACCATATTATTTTATTTAATTAATATTAATATGAAACTACTACTACTTTAAAAGCTAATTATTAAGCCAAGGCAGGTCAATCCCATTAAGTATAAGGTAGAATGCGTGGCAGCTAGCTAAAGCAACCCCCCCTTTTCAAATGTACATACAGGTGCTAAGTGATAGCCTTTGTTCTGATTTATTGATACATATATGACCATAACTAGGGGTAGCAGTGGATGGTAGCAGTTAACAAAGGGCATATATATAGATAAGGCTTAACTTGTGAGAATTAGTTGGCTTAGCCGCCCTAACCAATATGAAAGATTATAAGCAGGACAAAGATATTGATTTATAAAGTACCGTCAAAGGGTTCAGCAACTTTGATGGTACACTGTGTTGCGTCCAGCATGAAATAAGTGGTGAGACTATATAAACTCTCGCATGGAATCCATAGAGACTACAGAGAGTAGACCACGGGCTTCAGTATACTATTCCATCTCTTAGTTGACCTAGTACATAGTAGCTCACTTACTTCGTAAATCTCATCTCTCTTTAGGAGTAAGGAGGCGTCCGGGCTTGTTCTTGCCATTGTCCATTGACGAAAGAACAAGTAGTCGGATCGTATGCGGGAATTGTAAAAAACCAATCCGAGGCCCACCTGGCAGCGTGGCCATCCCCGTAATCTGCTTGTAATTTCCCTCGATCCGTACGAAGCGCATCTCTAGCATCCATGATGGCTGTTAGGAATTGAACCGGTACAATTGCGTTGAGTGAGGCGACTAGGCGTATTACATCATCAACCAGGTCCAGGTAGTCGAGCTGTGTATGTCGGCGGATTCTCCTGCTCCTTTTAATTATGTTGTAAAAGTCTCTATTCGCTATGGTATCCCAGGGGGTGTCCTTGAGGCCAACAGTATCGGCGTGTACTGTATGCCTGTGGCCTGCTGCCGCAGCATGCTTACTGGGTATTAGTTGAATAAACCAAGCTTTCCTAGGTGGCGGCTTTTCCTCCATCCCTCTGTATATGATAGGCATCGACGCCATCATAAGCAGCCCTGGTGCGGCATGGTTAGAAATGAGACCAGTCTTCAAGAAAAACTGAATTCAGTATTTCTCTAAGATGGAATTAGGCCCGACCTACTTACCAATAACATACCATACCCAGTGGTGAGATCGCTTGTCTTTGGCAAGTATGTAGAGTTAGTAATGATCCTGACAGCGAACAGATGTATTTTAGGAGCTTGTAGGAGCAATAAGAGAAGAGCGTATGTCTACACTAGAGACTCCGGCCTACCAACCTTTCACCGGCATATTCTCCATGAATTGAGTGAGATTATCATCCCGAACTCGCCCCGTCATCCAGGTCGCGGTCGCATAGCACTGTAGTATGTTTTTCTTCAAAAAGGTATCCGCAAAGTCGTAGAGGCTTTTCCGGCCCAGAACGAAACTCCACTTCCAGCCATAGCCCGATTAGCTTGAAAAACTCCACAGGTGCGAATTAGGCCTCTCATACCGGACTCCCAACCCACTAGCACAACGAAGATTAGCATGGTTCGTATCTAAACTTACGTCCGATGCATTGTGCGGCCGCTCGTGCTCCCGGACGTAGGCTATCGTGTAACAGATTACATACTTCATCACAAGCCCCTTGACTACAACACTGGAGGTCAGTAACGTGTATTCCAAGGCGAATAGGCAACATTTTAAAGATTGTACAAGATCAACAGGAAACAGTTCCCCAGGGGGAAGCTGTTATAGCCGTGAAGTAAGATGGAAACGCGATCAGGAATTACTCACTACCACGGCTCTCGATGACTCAACAAGAGCGAACCTTTTTCAGCGTAGGCCTGAAGAGCCATTCTATCTTCAGGATAGATACGTGGTAATCGTGCCAGTTTTTGGAGTGTGGGTTTTCCAGGATCACCAGATGATCTGTCGCTGGAGTTAGATTCTAGGAGAAATATAGAGTTTCTGTGGAAGAAGTTTTCGCTTTTCCTAGGGAAGCTTGGATCTTCCCAGAAGAATTCGCCCAGCATCTTAGAGCACCAAGTCGATGGCACGTGGCTTGCTATGTCTGTATGACCTGGTTTCAAGAAGGCGCTGTTTGGAGCCGGCGGGTGCCTACTCTTCTCGAGCCACGGCCAATGCCTCATGACCGCGGCGAGTGGTTTAGATTTCCATTGAGTCGCAGGTGATCTTGCTGCCAGGGGTTAGAAGTTCTTTTACATATTGAAGCTATGGTCCTAGACGTAACCTCTCATTTTTCAATCTATAGGCCTGATGGACTTACGAGAATAAGCTAGACAGCCCCCAAAAAACAGCTGTTCCATACAACGGCCAAGCTCAGGGATACCGTCGCCATCTAAATACTAAAATAGTTTAGCTAAAGTATCGAAGAGCCGGACTCCTTACAAGATACGTACCGGTTCAACTGGCTGCACACCACTTCTCGTTTGGTCTAACATGTTCCCAACGTAGTTGTCATCTAAATAACGGCCGATATTAATTGCATGCATAAGTTCATGTATGACCTAGCGTACTGTGGATTAATATGAAAGGCGATCTAGCGTTTGAAATGTTCCCACGTACCGTGATTGCGCAATTAACTTGCAGTACACATAGCTCTTCCAAGGCTAAATCTGGTCTTAGCATGGCTTCTAGGTGTGTAGTATCGAGCATTATAACCGAGCTGTAAGGGTAGTGCCGATCATCAATCCAGGGTTTACACTGAGTCACGCCCTCGGCCCGATGAAGGCGCGAAAAACTCCATATTATCCCTCTGAGGATCTTGGTAATTCGTTCCTTCCACTGCTCGCTAGTGTAGCTAAGGACTATAAAAGGCCAACTTAGCGAACTTCACCTCAACCAACCACCGAAGGCCGGTTTTACCTACTGACATCCCATTGGCAAGAAGACTCCCCTCTTTTTTGGGACAACCTTCGCTCCATAGGGTGGCTTAAGAGTACCGCAGAATCCGCTGCCGGCGGAGCACCAAATTCATCGACGTGGTTGTCCCAGTAATCTATTCGGCCGTAGAGAATCGTCTGGAGCTAGTTGGGAATGGTAAGCCTGGAGAGGTAGGGGCTCCCAGATAATCATGATCTCACTTACTGCGCCGATTTTAGCTATTGGTCGGTTGGGCATATTAAGGGGGCGCTCATTTGATACATACCGCCTTCGTTCTTGTCCGTGATAAGTGCTAGCAAGAAGCGCTGTGCCAATTCGAGGATAACACTCAAAAGGTCCCAGAGTTGAGGGTCATCTACGCTCCAGGTCTTACCCGCAGGCTGTGTGAAATCCGGAGTGACGTCGATCCAGTCGAACCATCTTTCTCTGCACCAAAATGAAAACCACTTTGTTTCATCAACCTTGATCCTCTCACGGCGGTAGACCGAAAAGTTCACCTCCTCGTTCGTCTTCGCAGCCGCCGAGAGCACCTGAAGACCGGCGGTGAGAGATGATGAGCGTCGCGCAGACGACGAGGAACGCTCGTTCGTGTCCAGAGTCCCCGAGAACGCCCGAAGGCCGACGTTGATTGATGATGAGCGTCGCCCACTCGACGTGGAACGCTTGTTCCTGTCTATAGTCCCCGAGAACGCTCGATTACCGGTGAGTGGTGAGTGCCGCGTAGCCGACGAGGAAAGCGATGAGGAGAGTACTGAATTAGGGGCAATTGCCGCCGCATCTGCTGGTCGGTGCCCCCCAGATATGAAGCCAGAACTAGGAGAGAACCAGACAAACCGACGCAAGGCGGTAAGTTGCCACGTTTCGAGACTGTGAAGATCGAGTCTCTGTATTTTCTCACCCCATAACAGTTTGTCAATATCCGCATCGTTTTGGGGGGGACCGTCGGCGGCGGTAGGATCCCGGTCGTAATACTTGGGGTCGTCTACCCTGGGGAATTCTGGGGCAAGTAGCGAATGATTTGTGTTCTGCGCTATGAATGAGAGGCCGCGCACGGCAAATCGCTCGGCCCATGGCGACGAGGGCAGATCCTCCGAAGAGCCCAGTCTGTCCATGGTGGAATCTTAATGCAATAGATGCGCCGAGGCCTACAAGGCGTGATGGAGGCTACCCTAACCACCGCACAGGTGTTGATTGCCGGCTGGGGCTGTAGCCAGGGCATGATGTCGGGATTGAATACTGAAAACATCCTGTCCGGATCCGTAAGATGACAAGTTACAACAAAGAGAGAAGCAAGGAGGAGGCCTAGCTAGCCTCGCTACAACGGCCGACCCGCCTGCTTCGCCACAGCCTATTAAAGCAGTCTGGCTAAATAAAACAAGATGCTTGTTGTTTACTGCTAGGGGTAGCCGTGGCTGTATTAGTAGCTCACCGCGGCTTAAGCCACTAGCCACGCTATAACTAGGTATAGTGAGAACACAAAGACTTCCAAGCCGAGTAATATCACAATGAATTCAACAATACCAGTCATGTTTGATATTGGCATGCAAGGTCACAGGCAAGGGAACAAGAAGATGAACAGCCAGCCATTGGGCATGCCAGACTTATATTCTCTCGTCAATCTTCTTTGTACATGTCTCTTAACCCCTATGATCTATCACTACCACGCCGTCCTAACCCCGGCATGAGCATGCCGCCCGGTCCTGCTCAGACTACCTAAGCCCCACTGATCCATACTGATCTCCCGTTTGGGTGTGCGCAATGTCTCGGAGTGCACAACGGGATGCCTCCTAGTCCTCGCTCATCAATCAACTCTGTTGGCTCTTTCTGCGACCCTTGCACAGGAACAAACAGCCTATTAAATACCCTAGTAGTAGGGGGCTAAAGCCCAAAAGCACCACGAGAACAGCTACTGGGATTGGGTCTCCTTGGCCAACCGGCTTATGGGTGTTCAACGGTGTTAGTGACGAGATCTGGGATACGCCGCTCTGTGTTGGCTGTGTCGTATTAGGAGTCTTTCCTTGGCTGGACGTAGACGACAGGGTAACGCTTGGGGAGACCAGTGACGTAGACGGTACAGAGAGCGAAGGTATATCGCTCGCGGCGGATTCTAGCGGCGATATGGGTTGCGGGATTACCGTCGGGTTGGACACGGAGTCAACTATAGCGGACGACGTGGACAAGGACCGAGGTGGGCTCGGCGGTGCTGAGAGAACGGTCGATAGAATGGTAAGGGTTATCATGCCGTAGAGGAAGGTAACCCACCTGGAGGCAAGGCGGGGGACTGCTTGCCTGTCTGCCATTATCCTATGCCTCGGGAAAGGAAGGGCTAGTCGCTCGGTAGTTCAAATATAGAGTAGAGATAGTTTGTTGTTAAATTACTGTATGGTTGCTGGTGGGCCGCAACGTCAAGGTATCTGCACCAAATCGGGGAGAACTTCCAGCCTTATATAGCAAGAATAGTGAACATACATTGTGGCAATGCAATGGCGCCATTGGGGCGTAAAACCTGTAAACCAAGGGAGATGTGATGCCTATAACCATTGGAGGCCTACGGTGTGTAAACATACACATATGACCGTAGCCACTGCCACGACTTGTAAACATGGTTAAGGTGAATTTTGATGTTTGTGTTACTGATTACGCTAGCTAAGACAAGCTAAAATAAACGCTTTTAGCTTAATTTAACTAATTTAAAAGTATTTTAAAGCTTATTTAATAAGTTTAATAAAATAAAATAAATTTATAAATAGTTTATAATTAAAATTTTTAATATATTATTTTTTTTTTAAAAAAAAATTATAATTATAAAAGTATTTTAATTAATATATAATATTATTATTTATTTTTAATTATATATACTTTTTTAGTTTTTTTTTTTTTTAATAAGCTTAAAGCTTTATTAACCTTTTTTATATATATAGCTTTAATTATATATATTTGTTTTTTTTTATTTGTTTTTTTTTTTTTTATTTAATAAGCTTAAAGCTTTATTAACCCTTTTTTTTATATAACTAGTTTTATACAAGTGCTTTTAATAATTGCATAATAATATTAATTTTAAACAAAAGTTTAAAAATAATTATATATATAATAAATATATATTTAATTATTACATAATATTTTATATAAAAATAATAAATCTTTTTTATTAATATAATTAAGTTTATATTAAAATTAATAGTATTATTATTAACAAATAATTTTGTTATAACTTAACTGTTGTTTGTTTTTTATTTAAATATAAATTTTGCTTAATGAGGTCGCAAGCCGCGTTTTCCCGTTTTTGTTTGGCCGGGCAAAAGCTTGAATCTGTATTTGCATATGGATTGCGAGTCAAGCCCTTCTTTTTGTGCATCGACTAGAAAGCGCGATGCAACTTATTATGTGGTAAGTTCTGATTCGTGACGCCGCAGGTTAGTACGATCAGACGCCGAGAGGATGGGTTTGTTGTACATCGTAAGTACTATTCATGGAATCTTCCTCTTCCTTTTCCTGTTCATCAGATTCAGGCTGTAGATAATGTTCTATAGCGCGCAGCGTGCTTGCAGTATGCTCAGAGTCGTCGTCAAAATCCCCGGATTCGTGTTGTAGAAAGGCATCAGCCCGGAGCCAGGCTTCTGTACGCTGCTCTCTTGTGTGATACTAAAAGGCTCGACGCACGGCGATGAGCGTGTTTGGGTCCCAGAAGATGGCGGGACTGTCCCTCCATGTCGATGCCGTAGGATCCTTGACGCTGAACCAGGTAGGGATTAGGCAGTAGGGCGTACGTAAAGGGGCCAGACGGGCCGTCCTGTCACTGCATATACACTCCACCCCAAGTTAAGTCAGTATTCACAATCGCCGCCCTTCGAACTACCCCACCCAGAGCCGCGATGGTACCCTACCATGTTTGGATTACTCCTACGATGATTTGTAAAGAAGTGCGGGCTTCAATTAACCAGCATCTTCTTGACCATCATTTAGCAATTAGTGCAATATGTAACCTTCTTTGGGGATCTAGGCGAACGGTGGATGGGTGGCTATAGGGTCTTCTCTGCTCAACAGGGATCGTATATTGTATTCGTAACATGATTAGTTGCCATACCATCAAGTCCGATAATAGCGATTGACTGCTAGGTGTCTATAGTGTGGTTGGTTCTAGATGATTAGTTGCATTGCCCCTCCTCGCTGTCTAGCTTTGGAGCATTTATCTAATATGTTGAGTATAAGTCTCCGTGATGTTCTAACATCTCTACTGTGACAGCTCCAGGGTCTGCCTCTTAGACTCCATCTGAAACCACAATATATCATCATATTATGTCCTCGTGTACAAGATTTAGTGAGATGCACATTTCCGGTTGTCGTGACTATATTCGAAGGCCAGTAATATCCCTGTCAAATGGGATATAGCGGCGAGGGTTACTAGGATGTGGAAGAATTGGTGAGACGAGCCCCAAATGTCGAATTTGCCTGGATATCGACTCTCGGGAATCTTGAACTGTCAAGTCACAGTAGTTAGAGTCTATGTCTATCACGTGCGACATCTAGAGGCTTACCCCATAAACTATAGCCCCGAGAAAAAGAAAGAAGAATTGGGCCAGATAACCGGGCAGTCCAGATTGTTTCAACATTTGCGAGACGCCAAACACAACGCAGCCATGAATCACCGGCGCAAAGCCAGATATGGCAGTCGCTGCAAACACAACGGTTCGAAAAATGCGATGCTTTCGGGTCTGGAATTTAGGGTTCGCCATTATGAAGATGTTCATCGATCCGAGAGCTCCGATCTGTCAACCAAAGTAGGGTTAGATCTGTGATAGCAAACCAAGAAATGTGTGTACGTTGACTCACCATTGACCAGTAGATGGCGCGTGGCACAGGCTCGCACCAGAATATCATATATATCCCCGATGTAAAGGCGCCCAGATTATAGATCGTTATGCCTACCAGGTCTATTCGTAGCCAAAGCTTCTCTACTTTGTTTGAGTGGTTCATCAGTGTGTGGTATGTCACAGACAGCCCGTAGCAGATGACAGTGCACAAGAGGAAGAAGGCGAAAACGAAGATATCAGGGCCCGTCATGCGAGGATGCCGAGTTATGAGGTACTCCAAGATATACCACTCGCCGAGTAGAAATAGGATTGCTGGTATTAGATGAGAATATATGTTGACCGTCTCGTTATGAATGTACGACCAACTCTGGAATGAGATCCGAGCAGATCCTGAGATGGGGCGATAGCCGTGATGAATGTACTCGTTGTCTTGATGCCATTCCGGCAGCTCCTTATACGAGATGAGCTGTACTTTGCGTGCTTTGGCAAGTCGAGATGCGTCAACGTTCCCAGCTGGGTGACTGAGGGAAGAAGGTGACCCCTTGTGCGGGGAGGAAACCCGAAGACGGGGAGTAGGCGCCATTGCAGTTGTGTCGAGCGATAATGCGGGCGGCGGGTATTGGAGTGGGAAATTGGATACTGAAGCCTCGGAAGCGGGCTCCATAGTGCTTAGGTTCTCGCACCGGATCCTTTTGTTTGTTGTTTCTGCTGACTAGATGCCAGCATCACCGTCAAGGACTAGTGAGGCTGTGAAAAAAGGCGAAGAAAATTTTGCACAGCCTGCAAAAGCCCTGGAACTAGAACCTGTGACACGCTTTGGCGCCTCCCCGTTAAAGAATTGTTGCATTTCATTGACGGGCTGTTATACCATATCACCGTGGAGGTGGTTGGTGACACATCATTTTCAACGCTCCCCTGCGGCTCAGGCGAGGGAGTAGCATGACGGTACTGTGACTTTTCCCGGGAGGTGAGTCTGGGGCCACAGCTGAATAGAAACAAAAAAGGGAGTCCATCATATGTTTTGCTACTGCACACCCTGTGCTTTACTGCCGCCTTGGTTTGCCCACCAACAACAATCCCACATATAGTTCCAGAAGAGTGGCCTTATCCTTGGACAGATGATCTGTCTAGCGATAGAGCAGGCTATGCAACAAACGACAACAGTGGTACCGAACTTGTATAAAATTCTCCGTGGTAGATCTGCGCTCCAGCTAGGATAGCATCATGTAACAACTATTTAGTCGAGTAGGTGTGCGCCCTAACTATAGAAGTAACAGGATGTGATATCATTTCCTAAGAACACCTTCTTAGAGAGGTCTTCTTTTAAAAGGCATTTTAAGGAAGATTTTTTAAAAAGGGCCTTTTAATAAGGTTATAATTTTAAATACTATTTTTTATTTTTATTTTTATTTTTATTTAAAATTAAAGCTAAAATAAAAATTTTTTATAATTAATTTTAAATAAATAAATAAAAATTTTAGTTTATTTATAATATATATATATATATATTATTTATTTATTTAGTAAGCTTAAAGCTTTATTAACCTTTTTTTTTTATATAACTTAGTTTTATATAAATTAATATAAACTAAAAAAAAGCTTTTAATTTATTTATTTTAGTTTTATTTAAAACTAATATAATTAATAAATTAAATAATTAATAAGCTTAATAATATAATAAAGTTGTTAATTTTAATAATTGTTAGCTATTAAATAATAAGCTTAATAATATAATAAAGTTATTAATTTATTAATGGTTAAAAAATGTTTATAAAAGTTTTGCTATTAAAACTATATATTAAAAATATAGTTTTAAAGATATAGTTTTAAAAACTATATTTTTAAAAACTTTTTTTTAAAAAAGCTTTTTTAAAAAAACTTTTTTAAAAAGGTGTTTTATAATAATAAAAAATTAAACAATATAGTTTATTTTTTTAAAATAAATTATAAGTTTTTTTTATTTAATTTATATTATATTTTTATATTTAATATTTATTTGTTTTTTTTTTTTTATTTAATAAGCTTAAAGCTTTATTAACTTTTTTTTTTATATAACTAGTTTTATATAAATGTTTTTATTAATTATATAATAATATTAATTTTAAACAAAAGTTTAAAAATTTAATATATATAACTATAAACTTAAAAAGCTAAACCTTTTAATAAAAATAAAAACTAAGACCTACCTACCTATTAAAATAACTATTAATTATTAAAACTGCAAAATAAGCTGCTGCGCAATTTATGTAAAATAAACTTTTACTAAAGCTAGTAAAACCTAGATCGCAAAGCTTATATAGCTAAAAAGACCAACATTTAAAAACCTTATAATGGTCCTTATAAAAAGAGCTTTTTTTTTAACTTTTATTTTTTTATTTTATAAAATGTTAAAGTTAAATAAAAAATAGCTTAAATAAGCTATAAAAGTTTTTTTTATAAATATTAAAGCTTTTAATATTAAATTAAAAATAATAAATTAATAAAAAATTTATTTTTTAATAATTTATAATATTATTATATTATATAATTTATTTAAACTAAATATAATTAAAACATTATTTATAATAATTAAAATAACTAAATTAAAAAATAAAACTAAAAAAGTTATAAATAATTATTTATTATTTAAAAATATTAAATAATAGCTTTTTAAATAAAATATAATTAAATAAGCTATAATAAAAATAAACTTATTTTTATAAAACTAATAAAACTTTATATATAAACAAAAAGCTAAAAATAAAAAAAAGCTTTTATAGCTAAGCTATATTATAAAAAAGTTTAAATAAAAAGTTAGCATAAGGTTTAAAAAGTTAGTATAAAGTTTAAAAAGTTAGTATAAAAGTTAAAAAGTTAATAATAAGTTTAAAAGGTTAATATAAAGTTAAAAGTTAAATTAATATTAATAATAGCAAAATATAGCTAATATATATTATAAATAAACTAAAGCTTAATAATAATTATATTAAAATATAAATATTAATTATAATAAATTTATTATTGATAAGGACCCCAGAGGGGTGCCCTAGGTAGTGGGAGCCCACAGGGCTCCACCCCATGGCGGAGCCATGGAGCCTGTAGATTAGATAAGGGCTACAAAAGCAGACCCTGCAGGTCTGCGCCCATACACTTCCTCCATTCAATCTACATCACACTTTCTACCATAATAATTAACTACCCTTGACTACACCTATCAATTATTAATAATTATAATAATAAAATATATTAGTTTAATATTTTAAAACTTTAAAATATTAATAAGGTATTAATAATTAATTATAAAATAATTATAATAAAAAAAAATATAATTATATTAATTTAAATATAAAATTTTAAATTAGTTTTATAATAATTATATTTAATATTAATTATTATTAAATATTAATATTATATATTTAATAATTTAGCAATATATTATTAATATAAAATATTTATTATTAATATTATAATATATAAGCTTAGTTTTTTTTTATTATTTTAAGCTATAAAAATAATAAAATAATAATAATATATAATAGTAGTTATAGCTGCTAGCCTTAAAGGCTGTCCTTTAAGACTTAGCACCTATTAATAGTTGTAGCTAATGTATATAGCTTAAATATAAGTTAGGTTAATAGTGTAGCTTAAATGCTATAAAGCTAAATAAATTAAATAAAAAAAAGCACATATAAAAAGCTTGTTTTATAGTTATACTACACATTGTATTAACCTTTCCTTTTTACCTTATAATTTTAGTATATTTTAAAAATATTGTTAACATTGCTGCTTATATATATAAAATATAACAATTATAAGGTCCTTTAAGCAAAACTAGTTTTTTAACTTATTATAAAAACAGTTGTTAAAATTAAAAAGCTTACGCTATGCTTTATACCGCTTAAATCTAATAGTAAAAGTTATTTTTTATGCTTTTGCTAACTTTGCTTTATTTTAAACTATAGCTTTAAAAAGTACTTAAATTAAATTATAAAGCTACTGCTTTTATATTTTAAAATATTAATTATTTAAATTTAAGTATTACTGCTACTTATTTTAAAGTATTTTATGTTTTACTTTTTAACTTAAAAAGCTATTGTTTTTTTATTTTTTTTATTTTTTTTTATTCCTTTTTTTTAACTAAGCAATAAAAAGTATATAATACTTAAAGCTATATTTTAGTACTTTTACTACTTATTTTTTATGCTAAGTGTTTTTAAAACCCTTTAAAGTTGTTAGTTTTAAGAAAGTATTACAAAAAACCTTAGAACTTTTTAAAGCTACTATTTTTATTACTTTTTTTAAACATTTAAAACATTTTTATTAGCAAACGTTACTGCTGTTTGTTTTTTTTAATTATTTTATTTAATATAAGTTATAAAACTACTGTTTTTAGCTAAAAACTAAAGCTTTAATTGTAAGCAAAAGCTTTTGTTTTATATGTTTTTTTTTTAAGCTATTGTTTTAATATATTACTTAAGCTGTTTTATATAAAAATTATTATATAAGTTAGCTGCTAAATATAAGCTATTGCTTTAAACCGCATATTTAACCTTTAAACAATTTTATAAATATAGCTTTATTACTGCTAAAAGCCTTTATATAAATTAACCTTTTTAAATATAACTTATTAGCTTTAGTATTTTTTAACTTATATAATTCTTTTATATATAAAAATACTATTGCTGCTTTAAATAATTACTTTGGTTTGCTATTTAACCTAGCTATTTAACCTTGTTATACAAATTATACTATTTAACCTATTATTTAAACTGCTTTATAAACTTAACTAAGGCTAAGCAAATGTTTTAGTTAATTTATAAAGCAGTTTATACTTAAATTTTTTAGCGTTCTGTTTTTATAAATAATACTACTATTTTATTTACTAAAGGACTTGCTTGTAGTTTTGCTTTTAAGTTAACCTTTTAAGCACTAATACCTTTTAACCTATATAATTTCCTTATATATAAAAATACTTTAGCTTAACCTGCTTTATAAACAAACTGCGTTTTAAACTATTTTTTTAACCTACTTTTTATATAATTTGAAAGCTATAGCTATAAAAAACTTTAACTAAGTAATAGTACTTTTGTTTTTATATAATTTATACTTATATAAAAGTATTATAGCTTGCTTTAACTAGGTTTAACCTAGTTAATCCTTTTTGTTAGTTTTTATAAAAGCATGCTTTTTGCCAACCTACCTACACTACTAACTTATTTATATAGTCCTTAATACCCTTTGTTTTATATAAACTATTATATAAATAAAAGTATTTTATACTTGTAAAGCTTAAGGAAATAAAACTATAGCACTAAACAATCTTTACTTTTAAAATTCCTTGTTTATACTTATTTTTATATATAACTAAGAATTTAAAGAGGTAGTTATAGCTGCTAGCTTTAAGGGCTGTCCCTTAAAACCTAGCATTTACTAATGGTTATAGCTAGTATATATAGCTTAAATATAAATTAGGTTAATAGTATAGCTTAAATGCCACAAAGCTAAATAAATTAAATAAAAAGGAGCATATATAAAAAGCTTATTTTATAGTTATATTATGCACCATATTAACTTTTCTTTTTTACTTTATAATTTTAATATATTTTAAAAATATTGCTAACGTTGCTACCTATATGCATAAGATGTAATAATAGTTTATATATTATATAATTAACTTTTTTTAATATTAAAACTTAAAAGTTATATAATATTTATAATATAATAATAATAATAATAATAATAATAATAATAATAATAATAATAATAATAATAATAATAATAATAATAATAATAATAATAATAATAATAATAATAATGA
>MU392892.1:0-16314 GCA_022578505.1 Nemania abortiva | reverse complement strand
TATTTAATATTTAAAAGCTATAGTAAATCTTTTAGTTTTATTAAATTTAATAAAAATTAAACTAAAATATTAAATGTTATAAAGTATTAAAAAATATAAAATAAAATTATTTAATATAACTATTATATATAATTATAGTTTAAATTATATAATTAATTAGCTTTAATTAATAGCTTTTTATATAAAAAAAGTTTAAAAAATAGCTAAAGCTTAAAAAAAAATTAAAGCTTAAAATAAAACTAAAGTTTAAAAAATGTGCTAAGCTGTTAAATAAATTATTTTAAATATTTTTATTATTTAATATTTTAAAATTAATAAATTTTTAAAAAATCTATTTATAACTTTTATTTATTTAGTTTACTTTTATTTTTTTAAGACTATTTAAAGCGTTTTTTTGCTTTTTTATTAGTTATTTTTTTATAATCTGTTTATAAAAAAAAATTAAGTTTATTTTTTATTGCTTTAATGTTGTTCTTTATAAGTTTAATATTATAAACTTATTTATATAGCTAATATAACCTTTTAATTATTTTTTTATTTAATATTTTATATTAATATTTAATTATTTTAATAAATTTATTAATATTTAATTATAAATATTTATTAGTAATACTATTGCTATTTAAACTATTTAATATAAAACTATAATATAAACATATAAATATACATTAAAAAATAAGCTTTAAAAGCTAGCAATTTTATAATAAAAATAAAAATATATAATAATAGCAAAAAAATATTAGTTTAAAGGTTATTTATATTATATTTTTATATTATTATTAAATATATATATATATATTTAAAAAATATTTTTTTAAAAAATAAAAAGTTAGTTATTATTTTATTATTATTATTTTATTAATTATTTAATATATTTATAACTTTATATTTTTAATTAATTAATTAATTTTAAAGCATAAATAAAACTAGCTATAATAAAAGCTAACTAATAAAAAGCTTAAAATAGTAGTTTTATTTAGCTAATAATATTTTAAAGATTTTAATATTTATAGTTTTTTTTTTTTTTAAATAAAAATTTTTGTTTTATTTATAAACTTTTATTTTAAATTATTTATTTTAAAAAATAGTTTTTTATTACTTTTTTAAAACATTTATTAATTAAATAAAAAAACTTTTTATTAAATAAGCTTTATATAACTTATAATATTTTAAACTTAAAAGCCTTAGCTTTTTTTAAAATTAAATATTTTATAAAATAATATATAATATAATATTAACCTTATTATAATAAGTTTAACGAAATAATTAATATATATAATAATATTTTAAAATAAGTTTTAAAATAATATTTAATTTATTTAATTAATTAAGTTACTTTTTAACTATTTAAATATATATATTATTAACTAGTTGTTTTTTAATATAAAGTATATAAAGTTTAATACTAAAATTATATATTGTTACTATATTTTTTTTTAATATTAAACTTAAAAACTGCTAGTTTATAGCTTTAGTTATATTTAAAAGTTAATATAAATAAATATAATAACTATAAAGCTATAAATTTTTAAAAAAAAATATTTATATTTTATTTATAAAACTATTATAGTTATAATATATATATATATATAATAATGTTATATATTTAAATTAATATATAGTATTTTTATTATTAGTAAAAATATAAACGCTTTAAATCGAAAAAAAAAAAAAAAAAAAAAAAAAAAAAAAAGAAAAAGATTAAAAAACTAAAAATTAAAATATTTATTAAAAAAAGTAAACTTTAAAATAAAGCAACAAAATACTTAAAACTTTTACTTAAATAACAAAGTAGGTTTTAAAAAAAGCCTTTGATTGAAAGAAATGGCGGGTTATGTGGGATAGATGGAGGAATTAGAAATCGGCATACCTGACATTAACACGGGCATTTCATGCTCCAATGGTACCGCCTCGGGGCCATCGTGTGTGTTTGGCGCTACCTGGGGATAGGGTTGACCATGTTCGTGGGATTGGTACCGTTCGAGGGGAGCGACTTCGAGCCCGCTATGATACTCCATACCGAAGTAGTTATGTTGGAGACTGGATAGGTCGGAAAATTGCGAGAGCTTGCTAGTTTGATGAGTTCGATAGACTCAGTGAGGAAACAAGCTTGATCTGCAGTGTTGATAGTTGAGTAAATGCGTCCAATATGGCCCCCAGGCTGATGCATGAGCTCCGCCGACCAAGTCATGCGCCCAAATCTTACTGAGACGTTCTGAATACTGAAGTAGGACAGGTTGATTTGTAAGAGTGACTCAGGAATTTAAGGGGTAAAATATATGGGACCGTATAATCTCTATATCAGAAGATGACGAAATTTTTGAAGAATCTTACACTTGGTCAATTGAATCGCATAGGCTTCGGGATCTATTCGTCATTGGTAGTGTCACACGCCACACTACAGTATAGGATCCCCGGCTTCGGAGGAGGCCGCGAAGCGACACAAGGCCACTAGAAACCTCATCTCTAGCCTTTCAACTAAGACGTGCTGAGTTGTACGAAGGCCATTAGAGGAAGACTAGCACGCCGGTCAGGTGAGCGTTTCAGGCAGGTCACCCCTTGGAATGGAAAAACTAGAATAGAGGTCTATAAATAGGGTAGGAACTCCCGAAAGAAGGAATCGTAGACCTTTGAGGACCCCTAGAATATTATTAGCTGAATCTAACTACTGTTCTAAGCCCTCTATTAGCAAGCCCCTGCCAGGGGCAGAAACGATGGGTGTAGATCAGCCATAGCTACTTCAATACGTGATATCACTGGTGGATGGGGTAGCACAGCTGTAGTTTCAAGCGTCAATCCCGGAGGTACAATGAACGATGCCCAGTATCTGATGTCTATCGGTTATGTACCAAAATTATAAATAATAGTATGATAAAATCCCCTCGAAGATAGCCTATGGCATGGTCTGCCAAAAAGCTGCAACTTCCTTGCTACTTTGCAGGATCTCAAAATGCTAAATTGTCCGCTCTCGTACTGATAGCTCAGCTAATCTTAGTCAACCGATAAGGTTGGACCTTGACTTCACCGATGATTCCGTTGGCCACCTCCCCAAAACCGGACGCCCTCAGGAGGTCGAACGGGAGAAGGGGGCTTGAACCAAGAGTCATTATGTCGTTCCAGACAGGGGCGACCGAGTTTATAAGCGTCGTAGAAACCTTTAAGAGAATAGTATTGATCCCATTCGTCAGATATTCTGTGATGTCGACCTTGGGGTTCGTGATATCTATAGCTGGAAGCTCCCTGCCGTTGATGAAACCCGCGATTCCATGAGTGACCGGGGGTATGGTTAGAGTTGCGCCCGTTTTTTGTTCTTCGCTTTCGCCGCTCGCATCCCAAGTGAACTCGGCGGTGTAGTAGCCGACGCCGGAGGCTGATGTGAGGTTTAGGTCAGACCACGAGTGCAGTATAGGCCCGGGAATATTCATCGTCACATTGACCTTCCGGGCCGCTATGTCAAAGAGATCTGTCGGAGGCAGCCATTGCTCGACCGTCACGCTCCATCCGGTCAGGCCAGACGGGCTAGGCATTGCAGTCGCTATGGACATAG
This sequence comes from Nemania abortiva, assembly GCA_022578505.1. NCBI lineage: Eukaryota > Fungi > Ascomycota > Sordariomycetes > Xylariales > Xylariaceae > Nemania > Nemania abortiva. The sequence continues at coordinate 12,767 of MU392892.1, read as the reverse complement.
AATTGTTTGAAAACGAAGGTGTCGCCAGAATCTCATCGGGTACATCCTCTTTCATCCATAGGCTCCCTGACGCGTCATATTGCAAATCTAGCAGCTCGGAGAGACTGGCTACATGATCCGGCTTTTGATCCGATACAAGGTCAGAAAACATAACGAGGATTGTCTCGGTTTTTTGAAGCGCAAACGGTATCTCTATCGTCCCAGCGCTCTCGTTTACGGCGTACTGGGGAATCGGAGTACGCTCGCCCGTCCAGCAGTTAAGAAGGTATGGCGTTTTGGTAGTCTCGAAGGAGATGCTGCCGGTGCTGTAGTTGCCGTCATTATAGACGAGGACATAAGTCTCCGCGACATCGTCCCTCCACACCGCATACCATGTGCCATTGGACGTGATTTGGCTTCTGGGTCTGACTCCGATTGTAGCAAGGACATTCCCGAGCGGCTCGTCGTCGGGGACTATGTGAACATTGTGGAGATCTGCGATCCGCTTCCAAATATCCTGGGCTTCCGCGATCTGAGTCTCATTGTTGGTCGTGTAAGTAGATGGAACATCACCAAGTATAATAAGCTGAAGGCCAGCCCGAACGTAAGCCTCGAGATCTCGTACACCCTGCGTCGTGAGGGTATCGTTCTGTCGCAACACTAGTGCCTTAAACCGCTGTCGGTTCGGAGCTAGCACACCATCCGCGACGTATGCCTCGTCCAGAGCAAAATTCTCCGGCGATAGATAATTATACGTATAGCCCGCCATGACTAGGTCCGCAGGCGTGTATAGCGTGTTAGGGTATGCCCTCTGAGCTGTCATCTTGTCCCAAAATGCAACGTCCACCCTCGCGACACCTGTCTGAAGCGCAACCTGCATCCGGCTCAAGTAATCGTTGGCCTGCTTGTAGCCCAGATCCCAGGCGGGCTGCTGGCGGGAGTGATGGCCAGCGAAGAGATACTGGAAAGTCGTGTAGCCCGGCCACGTAGTATTGACGAAATTGTGAGAGTATGGCGCCCCGTGGATGACGACCTGGTTCACACCGGCAACGTAAGCGCGCTTGGCGTCTTGTAAGAGATCTGTCCAAGATTGAGCAAAGGCTCGCCAATAATCCGCCCCGAGTTCGATAGAGATGATAGGCTTCCCAGCCAAGTTCGCTACACCGCAGTATTGTCGGAATCGGTCAACATTATTGTCAAAGGACAATGTCTCGGTTTCGGGGATATCCACTCGGGGGATGAGTTGCAGCATGTCGACTGGCAGGTTGTATCCGACTTGGTGACGGAACTGAAGGCCGAGCTTATTGACCCAATCTTCCATGCCATGCAAGTAGTCCGCCACAAGCGAACCCATTGTAGACCGGTAGTCAGCGACAACATCAGGCCCGTAACCCTCGGCATCACTGGTGATTTGGATTGGGCCGCCGCCTTCGGTTTGACTGCCCTCGTTTCCCGACAAGAGTGGGAGGTATTTGGTTAGGGAATACTAAGTAACAGTCAGACAATAGAAATATTTCCAGATCTACAAGGAAGATTACCCCATGCTGTTGCTCGAAGGTCCTCAGCAAATCCGGTGTCCAGTATGTGTTTGCGGGGATTTCAACGCTGTCTTCGAAAATGGCACCACCTACTTCCATCAGCAGTTCTTTAACACCATCCACCAAGATGTATTCTTCGACAAAATTTGCGATAACGTCTGCCCCAGCCCGGGAGAAATGATCTACCGCAAACGATCCGTTTTGGAGCAAGTCCTGCGGACTAGCATTCGATGCGATGCATGCGCGCTCGTAGGACTGCCGAGCGTATGATACGTACAGCAGAAATTGCGATTGCTCCTTTCCGATTGAGTCCACGGTTGCGGTGATCGAGCCGTCCTTCCCCACTAAGTGAGTGACATCTGTGAGCGACTCTGCCGACATGAGATATCGCGTGTAATTATATACGAGTGGCATGTTAAAGATTTGACCGAATTCATCGCTGTGTTCGGTAGAGTTGTACACGGAAAATGTGACAGCAGACACCAGATTGCCCATTCCCCAGCCTGGCAACACGCCAGAATACGTGCCGTTTATGATAGACTCATTGTAGAATATCTGTTCTCCGCATGAGTACGCGCGGAGTTATTCGTTTGTGAGAATGCTCTTACCACATCCCAAGTGAGCCCTGGATTTTGAGGCTCCGCCGGTACTCCTTGGCCGGACTGCGGGCCTGCCGTATAATCCATAATCAAGCCGTTGTCTTTATGCGCCTGAAGTGCTGTGCGTAGGATATTGATGTATGCCGGAGTACCAAAACCATAAATGTCCCAGTCGGTAGCGGCCGGGCCCTTTGAGAGGTCATCAGTTCGTCATCCTTGTCATGAATTTTGGCGGAAGTGTGCTACCTGCATGCCCCCATAACTGTAGTAGCTGTTGAACTCGACCCCTCCTGCACCACGCTGCCCAAGCTGGGCGATATCGTCGGCGACATTTTCAGGGAGCACACTAGCATCCGGTATCCTGGTGAAAATATTAGCGACCTTGTGGATGTTGAGGGCTTGTGCATCTTACCAGTATCTGTATTTTGGTCGATAGGCCGTTGGAGGATTAACAAACGTCTCAAATACAGACTTCCCCAAGCTGCCTTTTTCGCCACCTTGCTCCAACGGTGGAGGCGTCGCTAAGACGTTGACACAGAAACACCATGCGGACAGGAACAGTATTAGGCGTGCCATTGAAAATTTTTTAAATTTTTTTTCAACAAGAACATGCCAAATCGTAACGGGCCGCTCTATTAGACACCGAGCCCGATAAGGGCGTGGGATCGTTCGGTAGTATTTCCAGGGATAAGGGCTACCCTATAGAGATAGCTAACACATTGATCGTCGTTAAGGTGTTGGCCTCGCGCGATGGGCCGGAGGCTGATTCCAAGAACTAACTGTATGCTTAGATTGAATAGTGAAGTGAGGACTAACTAAGTCACACGGAAGACGTCTGATTATATAGTCATTCCTTTCTTCGCCCTTTTACTTCACTCCTTTGGCTCGCTATTGAGCCTGCCAAGCCGTCGCTTGGCACTCCCGGGGGGCCGGCCCCTGTAATAGTTGACTGTCCAAGGAGTCCTTCTCCTGTGTCGCACTATCTAGGCCCCCTTTTAACTGATAACTACACTAATGAAGCACACATTGAGCGTGATTCATCGGGTCCATCTACCGATCTGGCTGCTCAAATATAACTACACTGTCTGCGCCAGCTGCACCGCCTACCTGTGCCAAGGACCCGTCTGCTAATGCGAAATCTCCTTCCTCCACAGTGTCTTCTTTGGTGCGGGCGGGGTTCGAGGTGTCAACGAATAGGATGATTGTAAATCTTCGTAAAGAATACGGCAATCCTCGACCTATATACCGGCGCGTCTACACTAGGCAGCCGCGCAAGTCGTCGGTAATAGCTAGGATATGAGCATTGTCGGGAATCCTTGCATCAATTGACTTTCAAGGGTCTGAGCCGAGATGTCTCCGCGCGTCATCCGGCCGAGGTGTAAGCCGGTAACCACGGCCCCGGGAAGTCCTCGTTTAGGTGTAGGACAGTGTCTATTGCAGCCCGAACATGAATTCTCTAATAGTAATATCAACGCATAATTCACTCACAAATGGGGTGGGGGGAGGCCTTGTGGAAATAGATACGCATCAACCACAGTAGCTGAGCCCCTCGAAGCAACAGATCAATTTGACGGAATATATTTCTCGTGATCTACAAAATCTCCCGACTCCTCGTTCTCTTTGACAGTCTGCGTCGACTTTTCCCCAGCCATACCTTTCTTCAGTCACCCAGTCACTTTCATATTTGCCAATCATGTTGTATCGGAACATCCTCGCTGTGACCTTGCAAGGCGCCACTCTTGTGAGCGCTGTCGCAGCTATAGACCGTCCTACTCTAGATGAGGGAGCAACTTGTGCGTGTGAACAACTCGCAGCTACATTCGATGATGCCGTTATTATGGCAGATTCTGCCGACTACGAGAAGGAATCTTTAAACTTTTGGGACATCCGAGCTGTCCTTCAGCCGAAATGCATCGTCCTTCCCGAAGATCCGTCCCAGGTTTCCACCGCTGTCTCAATTCTGATATCCTGCGGTGCCCAGTTTGCCATTCGTGGGGGTGGGCATATGAATGTATGTAGATGGCGTCCCCACGAAGGATTATGAGAGAAGCGTCTAATGGTTACACAGTTCCCTGGCTCCAATAATATCAACGGCGGTGTTCTCCTTGCGCTTAACCATCTCAAAGATATCCACGTCGCTGCCGATAATAAGACCGTCGACGTCGGACCGGGCACTACTTGGGCCGATGTTTACGGGGCCCTTGATGCCTACGATCTGTACTGTATTGGTGGACGCCTCAAGAACATTGGAGTGCCTGGGCTTTCGCTCATTGGAGGCTTTCATTACATGATCAACAAGTACGGCATGGTCATGGATAATATCGTGGACTATGACGTGGTTCTTGGCAACGGAACTCAAGTCGTTGCCAACAGCACGTCGAATCCGGATCTATTTTGGGCACTCAAGGGTGGTGCAAACAATCTCGGTATCGTGACTAAGTTCACTCTAAAAACCTTCCCAATTTCTCAGATCAGCACGACCATCCAAGTTTTCAACGAATCAGTGATCAGGGACTTTCTCGCTGCCACTGTCGATTTGGCGAACGACCGCAACCTAGAGGTTGGGGCTGGTCCTATTATTACTATCACCTACAACACGACGACTAAAGAGGTGGATGCCGTACTTCGTGGTGTTCAGGAGGGCACCGAGTCACCACCATCCAGCTTCCGAAACTTTTCGGCCATTCCCTCTGTTGTAGCGCAGAATGCCGTGATGCGTCCGATCGAATGGCACAATAGCCTAGATTCTCCGTTCCAGATGTTCCGGTATGTGCCCCACGGAAACAAAATCCGCCTTCTATACTAATGAAACCTAGTGTTCAATTTGCCCACAAGACCATGAAGCCAGACACAGAGCAACTGCTTAGAATATATCAGCTATGGAAGCAGTCTGTAGAAGGTCTTAGCGACGTCGAGGGCCTTATCCCCACGTTGGTTCTCAACTTGCTCCCGGCAAGCGCGTTGACCGTCGGTAAAACCAACGGAGTTGGTAACGTTTGGGGCCTTGATGATGACCAATCCTTAATTAGTATGAAAATAGCCTTTTAGTTGAAACATGCCCGCCTCCCATTATGCTAACCTATGCGATCTTTGATAGTATGGCAATTCTCCACCGGTTGGGACAAAGCTGAGAGTGATCTCCGAATGACGAATTGGGCCAAGAACCTCCTAGATTTTCTGCATGCAGAGAACCAAGAGAAGGGTCTGGCTTCCGAGTTTCTCTACATGGGTGACAGTGGCGAGTTCCAGGATCCCTTCCTTGGCTACGCTAAAGAAAACGTCGCCAGGCTCAGAGCAGTGCGGGAGCAATACGACCCTTCCGGAACATTCTCGGTATTGAATTGGGGTGGTTTTAAGCTCCCTAGTGTCTGATACCTGCATACTTTCACGAGTGGATGATTTCTAGATCAAGAAGTTCTAGTCCACACGATCTCCCAGGCACGAGTCGTTTAGACCTTGGTACGCTAGAATCAAACGACGGAACAAGAAAAGCAGAGTCCAAAACATTGTTGAAGGAGCAATATAGATCCTCTTACACTACTCATTTCACTTCTATTTTTGGTCTCGGGTCGTTCGTAGACTTTCAATTAATCACATAGTTATCACTAGCTTTTCATGATCAGTATCCGCGCCATAGTAGAGCCCAGAGAATCAAACTCATGTTATCTGTATAAGCAGAGTGGGGGTTGTTTTCTGAATCGTGATCGCGAGAATGCCGTACGGTGTAATGAAAACCACCATTACAATTCATGGGTTCAAAAACGTGTCTAGATGAATCGGCATATTGTTCTTGTACTTGGCGTAACCGCCCATGTAAAGATCTCCTAAGTAAACATGTCTCCAACGGTGGCCCACAGCTGTTACTGTGCCATAACCATAACCTTAAGCACTATAACACCTCAAACGGGCTAACTTTAAACCTTTCAACGCGATTAACTCTGCGGCATCAACAGTTGAGCTATAATACATAATATAAACAATATAGCTTTTAATAATGCGCATTTAACAAACCTAGCTATATTGTTTATAAGTTGCTGCTTATATTAGCATATGATCTATTACTTGTATAATATGTACTAAAGCAAACATTATAGCTATGAAGAGGTAAGCTTTTACGGCCGTGCTATACCTACTACTATGGTTGTATGGGTATAAGACCTACCATGTCAAGTATTCGCGCTAGGCAAGGCTGCTGGGCAGGGGCCTGGCAGGGGGTTTTTCCGTGCAAGTCACCGTTGCTGGAATACCTTTTGCGCGGTGGCCATAGAGTTAGCGTGCCAAGAGTACCTGGACATGGTAGGTTTTACTGGCCTGCAACCATAGTAAGTTGGTATAAAATAGTGGACCATGTATCGTCGACCTAAGCCTTAATAGGCCTTAATTGGCCCGGCTAGGCTATATTAGGCTGGTTTTGAAGGTTCAGGTGGGCTAAATAATAGGTAGGTATATGGTGTTAAGGCATATGGTTATGGTAACAGCTGTGGGCCACCGTAGTCTCCCGCCTCCCCAACCAATGAAATACAAGTTCTTTCAAATAGTTAATAAACCGCCTGCCTCTCATAGGGAAAGATCATCCGCAAAAAAATGTACAAGCTCGTAATAGTTGGACTCCGGCTGTGCTGGGCTGTTAGATAGCGTAATAATTTGTACAGCCCATATTGGCTGGGAAATACTGGTTGGCGTATATAATACGGTACCATGAATGCCGGCTTGTTGTCGTGTGAATTTTCGAATCCGCGGATTTGTTGTAGTGGTGAACCACGTAATGGCCGACTAGTTAGACAGGGACCCTATTATCTAACATCTAACTAAGCCCCAAAGCTTGGCACGGCATGCAACCCACACCACGGGAAAACCCATGCCCTGCATCGTATTATTTACGAGAGGGCCCGACACAATGCTGGCACTTGTATTTTACCCCGGCGTCAACCTTTTTCAACAAGGACCGGCTCCATACTCCGTGATAACTTGCATGCAGGGATGCTGGATGGAACGGTGAACGCATTAATACCTAGGCAGGTAAAAATAAATTACCGCCAACGTAAAACGCCTGCGATGAGAGGGAATGCTTTAATTAAACACCAACACCCTGTCATCGCGCTTCTAGGCAGCCATAGAGAATCAGTAGCCCTGTTACACGCGCCGAGAATGGTTCGTAATAGGGGGGAGGGGGGTCTGTGAAGATTGATGCCGCCCGTTAGCATTACCTACCTACCAAGTTGCTACGCTCTACTAAGTACACTTTTGTTCTTCGAAACTTGGTGATCAACTATAAAAATCAGGACCCCCGAGCGCTTTCGTCCGGCTCTTCTTGTCCCTCTACAGATCCATCGATTTGCAGCGAAGCCATGTCTTACGCACAACGGTTCACCTTGTTACTTGCCTCGGCCTGCCTTGGCGTTCCCAGCGCTGGCGGCCGCGTTCAAGCTCGGCAATCGCCTCCAGGTTTGCTCTCCTCCAGTCTTTGCGGGAACGATGCACGCTACCTAACACTTGAGCCTAGTTGACGATGCAGCGTGGACGGCCGCCGAGGCTAAGGCAGACGCTTTTCTTGCGCAACTCTCTTTCGATGAGAAGATCAATATGGTTACCGGGACAAATCCTCTGTCAGCACTTGGTTGCATAGGGAACATTGCTCCGCTTCCTCGTCTCAACTTCTCGGGCATCTGCTACTCTGATGGTGCAAGCGGTATAAACCGTGCCGATCTGGTCACAGTTTTCCCTACTGGCGTAACCGCGGGGTCGACCTGGGACAGAGACATCATTTACAGGCGCGGCGTAGCTATTGGTGAAGAATTTCGTGGAAAGGGGTATCATGCCGCTTTAGCGTAGGCTCCCCCTATCCCCCCCTCTGATCATGTTATACTAATGCGAAGGCATCTAGTCCCGTGGCGGGTCCTCTAGGCCGTCATCCGCTAGGCGGCCGCAACTGGGAGTGCGTACATTTCAAAGCTTCATTTTATTCTTTCGTTGGATACGAGAGTATCTGGAAACCCCTGAAACCCTCACAGTTCACGTTCTATATGGCAATAACTGACTCTGGGTGTTGCAGGGGCTTCTCTCCGGATCCTTATTTGGCCGGCGTTGCTATGGATGCCACCATTCGGGGAATGCAGAGCAACGGCATTCAAGCCGTCGCTAAGCACTACCTCGGTAATGAGCAAGAAACGCAGAGAACCAACGGTACTTTGAACGGATCGCGCGTCGAGGCTATTTCGTCCAACATAGATGATCGAACCATGCACGAGCTTTACCTCTGGCCTTTTGTTGATTCGGTGAGGGCGGGAACGTCTTCGATTCTATGCAGCTACAATCGACTCAACCAGACTTACGCCTGTGAAAACTCGGACACTTTGACCAGACTGCTCCGAAACGAGCTAGGGTTCCGCGGCTACACAGTTTCCGACTGGTATGCAACGTACTCGGCGGTTAACTCGGCTAATGCCGGCTTAGATATGGAGATGCCAGGATCGAATACGGCGGGCGGCGCCTTTTACAGGGATGGGCTCCCGAAGGCGGTCGAAGACGGCACAGTATCCCAGGATCGCCTTGATGAAATGGTCCGCCGCGTTCTAACTCCTTACTACCTCCTCGGTCAGGATGATCCGAGCTTTCCCTCAGTCGATCCGTCAACCTTGGCTGTGACGGCAACACAATACCGCCAAGATTTCGGCCTCGGTACACCTGAGGCCCGGGATGTGCGAGGGGACCATGCTGCTTTGGTTCGTGAAATAGCTAATGCTGGTGCCGTCTTGCTTAAAAATGAGAATGGCACTTTGCCGCTTGCTTCTCCGCGCCATATTGGTGTATTTGGTAACGATGCGGCAGATATCATGGATGGATTCGTTTTCCCGGACCCGCCAAGCTCTCCCGTCGGACCTGAGTTCGGTACACTCGACATTGGTGGGGGTTCGGGCAGCGAGCGTCATACTTACATCGTGTCGCCCCTCGAAGCAATCAAGGCTCGGACCCAGAAAACATCTACTCGTCTGAGCTATATCATTAACAACAACCTCTTGGCGGCCAACGACTTCCACGGTCTTTACCCAATCCCGGACGTATGTATCGTTTTCCTCAAGACGTACGCTGCAGAGAGCTTCGACCGGACGTCGTTCGAAGCCGACTGGAATTCAACCGCGGTCGTCACGAATGTTGCGGAGAAGTGCAATAATACTGTCGTCGTGACCCATTCGGTGGGCATCAATACTATGCCATGGGCGACGCACCCTAACGTCAAAGCCATCATTGCAGCCAGCTTGCCCGGGGAGCAGACGGGAAATTCCATCGTCGATGTCTTGTGGGGAGACGTGAATCCTTCGGGTCGCTTAACCTTTACGATTCCCGCCACCGAAGAGGATTACGACTTCCCTGTGGTTAACCTGACCAGCGAAGAGGTGACCTCGCCGACGGCCTGGCAGTCCAACTTCACCGAGGGCCTAATGATTGATTACCGCCACTTTGATGCCATGGACATCCAGCCATTGTACGAATTTGGGTTCGGGCTTAGCTACACGACCTTCGATGTCGTCTCCGACCTGTCAGTAGACGCTCTCATTGCTGGCCTGCCAGCTCTTGCCAATTCGACCCTTGCAGTCGGAGACAGCGACATATTCAAACCTGTTCTTAACGCTACCAGTCGCGTCTCCAACACTGGTTCGCGAGACGGCGCCACCGTCGCACAGCTATACGTCTCCTTTCCGAGCGGCTCGGCGCCCGTAGGGACGCCAATCCGAGTCCTCAGGGGCTTCGCCAAGCCTCAGCTGGCCGCGGGCGAAGCTGCGGACGTCGAATTCCCACTCACTCGGAGGGATCTGAGCTACTGGGATGTGGAGGCCCAGAACTGGCGGATTCCCGCCGGCGAATTTGAATTATGTGTGGGATTCAGTTCTAGGGACCTTCGAAAGTGTGCGAAGCATTCTATCTTGTAGGAGTTTGATTTCTCTGGGCTCCAAACCATGTTAAAGAACTATGGTTGCCCGTTATTGAGCCATTGGATTTGATATGTAGCAAGCTGTATTGCTGCAGATCTCTACGTAGGGAGCTTAGCAGGATAGCTTTTTTTTAGGGGTGGGTTATACGAAAACACTGTCATTACTTGAGATATGGGAATATTGTACATAAATAGAGTTTCACCATGCTTTTCACAATTTTGTGTGTTGATCATCACTATGAGTTTCCTCATGCGATACGTTCAATTTGGCATATAAAGGTATAGGATTGAGCCTGTTTCTACATACGAGGGCTACTGAAGCAGGCATTTCGCTTCAGTATATTACTATCACCGTTTCCATGGCTTTTGCAACCGTAATCAATATCTAGCGTGTACTAATGAAAGATAATGGCCCTCATGCCCTGCTAAAAGGTCACCATTTGATTTTTCCTATTTCACCACATTCTATAGAAGTGGAAGCTGCTGCACAGCATACCAAAATACCCGATTCATGAGTTAACAACTCTGGCTTGGAGTTTTCACAAGCAAGTAATTCTGTTTGATAGGCCCAATTCCTTGGGGAACGCGAGCCATGCTTCCCAACCTTCGCCTAAAAAGGTCGACACCATATGCAAAAGATACGCCCCTGCGTCTCCGATTTGCCAAAGAGACCGGCCCGAATGAAGTAGGATACCATAACGACCTAAAATGGCGATTGCTTCCGGTCTCTGCTGTTCTAGGAAATCAATAAACTTTTCTGGCACCAATGCGAGCCATGAGAAAATCAAACGCAGACCATACGGATTTTGCTCGGGATTGTTCAAGTCCTGGTAGCCTGCTCGCAAGAGTCCAAGTGCCGTGCGGTATATGGCTACACTCTCTGGGGGATATTCCTCAATGTGAGCAAGGAGGCTGTCCAAATGTTGGTCGATCTCGACTTGGTGTCCGTTCCCACTGGGATCCAATCCTTGACCAATGAATGGACCAAGCTCCGAACTCGAAAGGACCGACCATGTACTCTCTACGATTGCCCTTTTCCCACGATGGATTCGAACGCACTGCACGAAGCGGTTCAGGAAATCGGCAAAGTCAACATGGCGAAGGGCTAAAACATCGATAAGGGTATGGCGCGCCAAGAGAGAAGAGAATAACAAGCTGGCGACACAACTCTGCTGGTCCGCACAACTCCCGTCCGCATTATACAGTGCGATGGCCTTTGTCTGGAGCTCAATAGATAAGCACTGGTAATATTGGAAGTTGCTAGAATCAAGGGTCGATAGGTGGCGTGCCGAAAAAGCCAAGACTTCGTGCATTAAGAATGGGGTATTCAGAGCTGTTCGCAGGAGCATGTTGGCGACAGCATCGCGCAGATGGCGTTGGATTTCTGGAGCAAATATAATGGACGAGAAATGAACTAGTAGTTTGAGATGCTGCATGTTCACGTCCACATCGATTGGTGTGAGTAAACTCGGGTCATTTTGGATGCTTGGCGCTGCGGTCAGCGAAGACTGTGCCGAGAATCCTTCAGTCGGGGATAATAGCAGAGGATCGTCTGTGCTAGCATTTTCTTTCTTGTTGCCTGTTAAGTTGGATCACCATGTGGCAGGAGTATAGACCACTTACTCTCAAGACATAATATCTAAACAGATATTCGCAATTGCGGTTACCAGTGGTACAATGGAGGCACGATGGTCTTTGTTGATCACACTGTTTCACCGAACCATTAGCGAATTATGAGATATGTAGTCGCAAACAGAATGAATGTACCCTAATATGGCGTCGTTTGCACTCAGAACACCCATTTCTAGACTTCTTGTGGCTGCGACGTAGCATGATATGACGATTAGTAATTACTGAGGGAAGTGAAATCTGACCATTACAAGAACTAATTTCTGCGGGGTTTAGCTACTCTTTTAGTTATCTGGAGCCGTAGGCAGCCATCAAACATCAAACGCGACCCGGATATTGATCCGCGAAGCCCCCACTTGGTTTTGTTTTGGCATCCAAACTACAACCAGTCGGCCTCAATTCCCCTTCAAGTTCTTCCCGTATTCCACTGCCACCATATCTCCACTTATGCCTTCGTTTTTGGCAAGGAGGTAGGACTGAAGGTAACTAAGTATTGTCGGCCATTTTGTCGCTAGAATTGCTCCGCACTATGGACCAAATAGGAAATTCCCCATCCCATTTGGGAAGCTTAGCGTGAACTTTAGCTTCTCTGGCCTGAATAGGGAATACCCCTTTCTATTTGGTAATAGATCGACTAGTTACCGCGAGAGTCTTTGTCACCTGACCTGGGGGTCAGGGACCCACCTTAGGTAGTCTATAGTATCTTATAGTAGCTATAGTATGTAGGATATCTTACTCCACTACTACTATAACTTAATATAATCGAATATAATTAAATAAACTAGTTTATTATATAGCGTTATAATTAATAGCTAAATAATTATTTTTTATTGTTTTTTTATTTTATTTATAAATATAGTTAGCTTTTTATATTTTATAAATAATTTTTTTTATAAACTATTATTTTTTTTATTTTTAAATTTTTTTTTTATTATTAAATTTTTTAATATTAAATTTAATTATAAATTATTAAATTTTTATTTATTAAATTATAATTTATTTTTTAATAATTTATATTATTTTTAATATATAATTAAATTAAAAATATTTAATTTTTTAAATAATAGTTATAATAATTTTTTTAAACTAATT
>MU392891.1:0-16956 GCA_022578505.1 Nemania abortiva | reverse complement strand
ATATATTAAAATTTAAATAAATAAAAGCTATAAAAAAATTTATTATTAAAGTTTTATAATAATTTTTTATATAAATTATTATTAATATTAATTTTTAAATTAAAAGTATATATAAAATAATATATTAAAATTTGCTATATATAAAAATTAAAATTAATATAATTAAAATAGTTAATAATTAATATAATATATTATTAATAAATTATAAATAAAAAATATTTTATAATATTATAGTTTTAAATATATTATAAAATAAAAGCTTTAGTTTATTTATAATATATATTAGCTATATTTTATTATTACTAATATTATTTTAATTTTTAAACTTATATTAATTTTTTAAACTTATTATTAACTTTTTAAACTTATTATTAACTTTTTAACCTTTATATTAACTTTTTTTTTTTTTTGTTGTGCTATTATATTTCTCCCCCTTTTAACAACTATTTCTGCAGTATATAACACTTATAAAAGGCCTAGGACCAGGTATAGCCCCCTAGGAAACCCTATGCTACTATATAATAAAATAAAAACTTAGCAAACTTATAGCCAGTTAGCAATAGCTAAAGCTTTTATGCTATAGCTATAGCTATAGTACTATTGCTAAAATGCTACTAATTATAGCAATAATATATTATTATTAAGCTACTAATTAAACTATAATTAAACTATATAAAAACTTATATTATAATTAACTATAAAATACTATTTATAAATAGCTATAATATAGCTTAATTAAAACTATTAATATAAATATATAAGTTAGTTTGCTATTTAGTAGCAGTTATACTATATTATAAAGCATAAAAAAAACAAGCTAATTTTAAATTTTAAAATTAACTATTATACTACTAAAAAATATTAAAAAACAACTTTAAAAAAAATTAAACCTTTAATTTTATAAAATATAAAAAAATAGTTTTATTATTTAACTAAATAATATTAACTTTTTATTTAAATTTTTTTATAAAATATTTAGCTTAGCTTTTAGTTTAAAGCAAGCTTAATAAGCTTTAATTTTAAAAGCTATAATATTAAAAAAATATTATTTTAAACTATTATATATTATATAAATTAAAATTTTAATAGTTTTAAAATATATAAAACTTTAAAAAAAATAAATTAATTTAAAAGTTTTTTTAAAATTATTTTAATAATTATATTAATTTAACTTTATTTAATATAATTTAGTTTTATATTAATATATTAAAATTATAAATTTAATTTATTTATAAAACTAATATTTTATTTAAAAAATAAAGCTTTTAAAAAATAAACTTAAAAAAGCTTAATTTAATTTAATTTATTTATTTAAAAATAATTTTTATAAAATAAATTTATTTATTTTATTTTAAATTTAATATATTTATTTAAATATTTATTATATAATTTTTAAAAAATATAATTTTTAAAAATAGTTATAATTAGCTTAAATAATATATTAAGCTTTTTTTTATTTTTTTTTTTTTTTTTTTTATTTAGTAAGCTTAAAGCTTTACTAACCTTTTTTTTTTATATAACTTATTTATATATAAATACTTTTAATAATTATATAATAATATTAATTTTAAACAAAAGTCCAAATAAAATTTAACGCCTATAATTACCTACTAAAATAACCACCAACTATTAGGACCGCAAAATAAGCTTTATAGACTGCCGTGCAATCTATGCATACAAAATAAACTTCTACTAAAGCAAAACCTAAATCGCAAGGCTTGCGCAGCTAAAAAAACATTTAAAAACCCTATAATAGTCCTTATAAAAAAAGCTTTTTTTTTGACTTTTATTTTTTTATTTTTTAATCTAGTTTATTTAATTTATTATATATTATAAAATACTAAAGTTAAACAAAAAATAGCTTAAACAAACTATAAAAGCTTTTTTTATAAATATTAAAACTTTTAATATTAAATTAAAAATAATAAATTAATAAAAAATCTATTTAAATTAAATATAATTAAAATATTATTTATAATAATTAAAATAACTAAATTAAAAAATAAAACTAAAAAAGTTATAAATAATTATTTATTATTTAAAAATATTAAATAATAGCTTTTTAAATAAAATATAATTAAATAAGCTATAATAAAAATAAACTTATTTTTATAAAGCTAATAAAACTTTATATATAAATAAAAAGCTAAGCTAGCTATATTATAAAAAAGTTTAAATAAAAAGTTAATATAAAGTTTAAAAAATTAACATAAAGTTTAAAAAGTTAGCATAAAAATTAAAAAGTTAGCAATAAGTTTAAAAAGTTAATATAAAGTTAAAAGTTAAATTAGCACTAATAATAACAAAATATAGCTAGCTGCTATATAATTAATATTTATTATTTTATAATAACATTTTAAATAATATTATATTATATATTATAAATAAGCTAAAGCTTAAATTTATATTTAATTAATTTTATAAATTAAAATATAATATATAATAATTTTTTAAATAATTTATTTATAAATTTTTTAATTATTATAAATTTTTTAATTATTAAAAATATTTTAATATATAATAATTTTTAAATAATATTTTTATAAAGTTTTATAAATATAAATAATTTAAATATTATTTAAAATAACTAAAATATAAAAATTAAAAAAAATTAAATAAAAAATAAAAGTTTTAAAAAAAAAATAAAATATAAAAGTTTAATTTTTTTAAAAAAAAAGTTTAACTTTTAAAAAAAAAAAAATTAAAAAACTTAAAAAAATAATAATATAATATAAAATTTAATAATTATATATAAAAATTAAAAATATAATTAGCTTTATTAATATTTATTAAAAGTTAAATTAAAGTTTTAATAAATTAATAGTTTAAATAAAAATATAAATATATATAAATAATATAACATATAGCAAAAACGCCTTTTTTTTACCCCTAAATAGCTAAATAAGTCTAATTACATATTTATAATTCTGGCTATATAGCCTAGAACCTTACTAGTTTTACCCACCATCTTTAATAATACTACATCCCTCTCTATAATCTATCAACCCCATCCGTCTTTCTAACATATCTTCTACTATATAAGTGGCTCTTTACCCAATACAGCCCAATAGGCACTGAGTGTACCGATATACCGTGCACAGCCATTCTGAGTACAGTGTTGGATAATCCCCTCTTACTAGTAGTGATCAACACCAGTGGGATAAATTAATAAATTAGCCCCAGAATCGATTCGGTACTGAAATACATACAGTATGTACGCGAACATTAGCTAGCAGAGTCATATCCCAACTTACATATATGTGTATGTATGCCATTCCTCTCTCTTGTCTGTGTACACAGTGGATAACATAATGAAATGACATTGGTATAAGTATCTGCCCAGTGGTCTGTAACTCTCCAATGTCATTATGCTTGGCTAATCCCATTACTGAGCACTGCTAAATTTCTCAGGGGTAAATGCACTAAGGTGTGTAGTTCTATTTTTATCCTCAAACTAGCTAATGCACTTTCAGAATCTAATTTCACTCGGTTGCATTTGTGCAGATTGCTTATTAAGTGAAATTCTTCAAGACAAGGATAAATCTTTATAGTACCTAAGTAGGTAAACCATGATTTTGTTGCGCTCTTTCTAGGGACAATACCTATACAGCAATATGCTGTACAATCGTTTGTAGAAGCTTAGAATGTTTATTTATCCGGGTAGACAACATCGCCCGCCCAGACAAGACATGGTGCGGAGAAGACCGAAACTTTCTGGGCAGAAACATAGCTCTGCCTGTCTGTAACATCACTAGTAATACTTCGTTATGCTTCTTCTACTCATCAGCATTTATGAAATACCTACAAACATCTCATAAACAAGGAATCGTGCGACTTAATTACCTACATATACACAGGTAGGGGCAAGTGCAGCATAAGTAGGTAGGTACTTGGTTTTTACTTTGCCATTTATTATTATTTTTCTTTTCTCTCTTTTAACAGCAGGACCTCAAACCCCAGTGAGATCATGCCAAGCCTTCGCTAAGCCCTGCACTAGTACTGTAATAATACCGCCTCATAGGGCTATTTCGTAGATTTGTAGAGCTCAAATGCAACTCTAAGTCTATACTCATTCCACCGCCTTTCCGGTGTTGAGGTCATGCCTTTCACGAACAGTCCCTTAGATCACATGTACCACTCCAGCATCACCCGCTTCTGATGGAGATATGTATGTACCTAGGTATCCCGAAGACTAGTGTAGTGTACCCGGACAACTGTTTACCTAATTTGATAGGTGCACGGAGAACACTACCCGCCGGCACTAAAAAGCGGCGCAGCACATGGCGGCGGTCTCATCTCAGAGCTTGTTCTCACTCCGCAACCATGCTCGCGCTCGGCTTCCCAGAGCAGCGTTCGAAGCCCAGCTCTGCCCAGAATCTTCAATGATCGTCGGTTTAGCCCTGGCCAAGAATGGCTAACCGATTCCCAGCATTTGGATCCTCCAAGTTAATGCGGACTGGGGGCTATAACACCCTGACACAGATGGACTGCCTAGGCCATATCCAGGCGTAGTGTACCAGACATCTGCTGTACCAGTCTCTAGTGTCATGGTCACGTTGTCGTTGCTGTTGTTATTCCTGTCTAGTCTGTCCGCATCGTCCGCCTTCGGCAGGCAATAGGATCAATGGCAGGTCTCTTAGACACATACAGTGTGCTCTGGGGGCTCCTCTCGCTCGATTGGGATTGAAAATTTCCCTGACTAGAGCCGCCATTCACCAGGGACCTGGTTCGCCTGTCCTTCGAGGTCCCGCTATCCTACTTCGTTCCTCTGTCGAAGTTGCTCGTTCCTAGAATCCTGCCCAGACTTGCTGTGCTTTCCTCTTCCTCCCCACCTAATCATTCGTTTTCTACCTACCGTGAGACACTCCCTATTTCCTTGTTTGCCTTCTTTTGTCTGCTAGTCGTGTGTAGGAATTTGTGTATGCCTGTGTTTGTTTGGCTGGTCTCTCTATTCTTGCGCTGACCGCGCCTGGTTCGCGAGAGCTCCTCATCATGGCCTCTACGTCCTCCTCCCTCCCTCTGGCGCTCCTTTGTTACCTCGCCGTCGTCTCGAAAGCTATAGCAGCCGACCCGACACCTTTCGCCGCCACATGGTCCGATCAGACATATGGGCCCGATGGTCCGTGGCCGGCGGTGGAAGTAACTCTAGGATATGATCAGACGATAGCTCTATACCCGGGTCGAGAGTTTCAGAGCTTCTTATTGACGAGCGATTATTGCAATGGCAATGATACGTGTACTAGTTCGAAAGCACATTTATACAACAAAGCACAGGCACAGGTCGATAACACAGGATCAACCGGCGCGATCCAGTACGCACCCGGGCCAAATTTCATGAGCGGTCTGGAGATGGCTGGAGAAAACGCAGAATCATGGATTGATAATATGGATCTCGGCGGCTTGACGGTGCCCAACGTCTCTCTCGCGCTGCTCTCCGCCTCGTATGCTGTGTATCCGGACAATACCTGGTATCCTTTATCCGTTGGTTGTTTGGGAATAGGTGCGCCAAAAACGGTTAACCAGTCTTTTACATTGGGTAACGGGTTACCCAATATCAACGCGAGTCTGGTACCTGGTTGGCTGAATGCCGAAAATGAGATTCCATCCAATTCATTTGCTATGCATATCGGTTCCGCGAACCCTCCCATGCCCGGCTCCCTATATTTTGGAGGCTACGATCAAAATCGTATCGTTGGGGATATTCTCACCGAGACTGATGATTACACCAAGGCTATTTCCCTCAAGGACATCGGTATCACGGTTGTTGATGGCTCGTCGCCTTGGAATTTTACCTCTCAAGACGGTCTTCTTGCGGCAAAAAACGCTTCAATCACGTCTGGGGGCATCAAAGTATCTGTTGATGGATGTTCGCCATACTTAACTCTACCTCAATCAACCTGTGACGCCATCGCGTCTCACTTACCTGTCAAATACAATGGGAATCTAGGGCTGTATATTTGGCAACAGGATGATCCGAAATACGCTCAGATCGTCAGCTCGGCATCGACCCTGGATTTCACGTTTCTTGCGGGTTCCAACACGCAATATGTCACTATCTCGGTTCCTTTTCCTCATCTGAATCTCACCCTCACTGAGCCGCTCGTTGATACCGATCAGCAATACTTCCCCTGCTACACCGGGCCTAGTGGATCATATACTCTCGGTCGCGCTTTCTTACAGGATGCCTTTGTCGGGGCCAATTGGGACTCAAAGACGTGGTGGCTTGCACAGGCACCCGGTCCAAATATCCCTACCGCGCAGGTCGTCACGTTGACTGAAAGTGATACTGAGATTCAGGCCAGCAAGAATGATTGGAAAGAATCCTGGTCTGGTTCCGTAAGTATTTCCCTATCAATCCCTCACTTATTCCCCAGCCTCCTTCCCAAACTCCCGGGCCCTCTCTTGTAGGCTATAGTCACCAATTGGCAGTGGTCCACACACTTAGCAAAAGGGAATCAATCACTGATGCGTTATTTTAGTGGAAAGCCCTCACTCCAGAAGAGGTCACCGGGACACAACCAGCAACAACTTCCACCGTCTCGACCCCCAGCACTAGTGCCACCGCATCCGCGTCTAGTGGTCTGTCGACCGGAGCAGCAGCCGGCATTGGTGTCGGCGTCGGTGTAGTAGTACTGGGTCTCCTCGCAGCTCTGGCTTTCTTCTTTTTCCGTCGCCGCAAGGCTGCTTCTAACGCTAAAGAGCTCGATGCTGGGACGGCACCCCATGAAACACCAGCAGGATCCTACAACCCACAGAATGGTACGCCACAGCAGGGGTACTACGCGCCTGTCAAAAATCCAGGCACCCCTGGTTCCCCGAATATTTCGGAGGCCTACTCGCATAGCCCCCAATCTATGGACCCATCGTTGTACGGTCAACAGTACGCCCAACAATACCCACAGCAATATGCCCAGCAATACCCTGGTGGATTTGCACAACAATACCCTCAACACTACAGCGCAGAGCTGCCGGGTGCTGGGAACCCTACAGAACTTCCCGCCCCCGTCGTGTACAATACCCAAGCGAATCCCGAGCCACCGCTAAACCATCAAGCCTCTCCGACCCTACGTCATGATCCATCAAGTTCGTCTCGTTAATATAGATAGATCTGAGGCGTATCCTAAATATGATGATTGAAAGATGGGTTAGGGAAATTTGGTTATAGCCGGCGTTAGGCGTTTGTTTTAGATCTTGTTGCATATTTCACTTCCTACTGCCTGTCAAAACCTGACATCGCACATCTATTCCACATTCATACCTATACCATTATTAGAAAGGAGGACCAAGGGTACCTAAGTAGCATTTATGTAGTATATGGTACTACACCAGCCAAGGAAAGAAGAGGTGGAAAGCATATCAAAGCTGTATTTCCAAGTCATTAGTAGATAGTAGAAACACTACCACATCAGTTACAATCTCGGTTCCGCCCCTCATTAAGTGAAACTACTATGTAATTCGGTATATGTACGTCTGTACAGTAAGGTTTGCCTGACACAAAACACGTTTTTTTGCTCTTCGGGTCCAGTGCTTGATTGATTTGCACGCTTAGCTCCGAGTCGTTACTAAGGTACCGGCGCCTCCTGAGAACTGAGAACGCTACCCGAATCCTTCCCTGTGTGGGGAGACGAGGGAGCCACTACGAGTACGACTCTACACGTTGCAGCGGCCGCTCTGTGGGCCGGTCTGGTAAGGCGGGCTGGTTAGTGCTTCGCCTCCCCCATGCAGACATCCAATCTTCAGCTCGGGCACAGCTGGTCGCGTGTGAGAAAGAGACCGCAGTGTAGGCATGGTGTTATCATCGGGTCTCTAAATGGGCCTGAGACACCTGCATAGTCGACTGGTATACTCCTGTCGATAGATTGCCTCCGCTATGTACATATGCATAAGTGTAAAGACCAAGGGTTTCAGGACGACGCCAACGAACGCCCCCAAGCAGCTTGTCATCGGATGCAATACGCCTCACATCGGATGGCGTGTGAACCGGCAGACGTGCTGACGTGATATTGTCCGAATTGCCCAATCACGAAAATATGCTTTACTGCCTATAATTCCGATACTAAGTCAGCTGGCCGCCGCGTGTTTCGTAAAGCGCTAGGCGCGAGCAAGGTCCGCGGCAACACACCACCTCCCAGTAGGTAGATAAAGCGTGCATCCCCAGCCAGTGGATGAGACGAAATTGTGAACATATAGAAAATAGACGAGGCAGTGGCCGATGCTTGTTTCGCTAGGCTTTGGGGCCTTGGCTAGACTTAGCGACGCCAAGTCCAACCGCTTGCTGAAAGACTCTTTGTGCTCATTGGGTATACCGCGTGCGGAGGCTGTTCAGTTAATATCAGACCTGAAGAGGTGTGAAGGCATACTGCGTGTGATACTTAAGCGCTGGGTGGCGCACTACACCACACTATATCTTCCCCAAAATAACGCTAAACAAAACTAGACGAAGGCCCAAGGATGGAAACTCTATACATAGTACCCAGCTGTGATAGGCATTGCCAAGATGTTGATCTGCCAAGTTTGGAGAGAGTTAATGTATGATGACGACGTAAATTACCAAGACTACAGAGTGCTTGTAAGCCAAGCGAAAAAGCAAAAGATGGAAAAGTCATCCGCTAAGTTGATAACACCAGTAATGGTGTCCCGCCGAATCTAGCTGAGCTTGATCGCTCTACGCGTACTTATACGACAAAACCATAGTGGCGCTTTTCTGAGAACGGGTATACTCACTGGAGCACCATGCACTAATAAATCATTTGGGGGGGAAGGGGGGGAGGCGTTTGGGTTGCCTACAATTAAGTACATATTCTCGTGGTGATGACGAATTTGGAGTATCACGACGAATGCTGTGTCGCCGTGGATGCCAACACACACTCGCCAGCCGCGCGTCCGCGAATTTATCGTTCGCTAAGGTTTGACTTACAGCCCGACAGCAACGTAGAAGCTTGAGTAATACGGTAGGTTAAGCTGCATTCTCTGTTTCGAGATTAAAATGCACATCAGCCAATGACCTTGATATGGTACCTCTGGCCACTATTCAATTCAATGTGGAACTATGGCGAACGAGTTGCATATTGATACGATGGAAGGCGCCACATTGTACCGCAGTCCTTACTAGGAGTATTCTGTTGCTCAAGATGATGCCCGATTCAGTTGTTGTGGTACCAAGCTTCGCAACATAAGAGTCCGGTTTAAAGTCCGCGGTGATTTAATTTGAACTTTTCCCACGCTGTTAAGATGTTATTCCTGCTAAATTCATTTCCCTTAGCTCTAATATTGGCGACATTTAAGCTATCTTTTGAACTCCAACCGTCTCAAGCCATGAGATACGTAAGTGTCGGGTCATTGTCACTTATAAAGGTAAGCATGAAACCATTTAAATCTTGTGCCAGGTGATTGAGGGCGAACAACGACCCCCTCTCTAGTCCAGTATAATTATCGGGATCGTAACCGTTATGATCTATGTGGTGATCTTCGCTGCGGCCTTACGGCATGAGAAGGCCAACGCTAGCTGTGTTATCTTCAAACCAGTCGATAATTGCCAAGTATTAGCATTCTGCTACGGCCCATACTCCCTCCTTAATACAATGTAGCTCGTACAACTTTCATAGTCTCATACCCCACTAACTAGGTACCTACCTCATAGGTATACAATTCTACATCCCTTTAAGTGCCTCTTCGGCTCCGTGACATAAGAGTGGAATAACGGAGCGTACTGCATATATAAGATATACCAATAAGACTATTATCCGAGCTTAATACGATGATATGATTGGCTTATCCTTGCATTATTTAGTAATACAGTATACCCATTATTCCACTCTTATGTCACGGAGCCGAAGAGGCACTTAAAGGGATACCTAAGCTGTTCAAGGAAGCCTTCGTGTGACAGTAAGATGGGAATCTGCAGCATAGATCCAGACTGCCAGAAGAACTGTATTTGCTAGGAAATATGCAGTCAGCATTGAAATGATCAGACGAACGTAATATACGAATGCTCTCGAAACTTGTCACAGAAGTTCAGGCGAACTGAAGGCCAACGAACTCCGTAGAATGCGCCTATATCTTAGCAGTACGTATATTGGAGAATGCTATGAAAGGGGCATATTTGTGATTCTCGGAGGACACAATACGTTAACAATACCCAAGCATCACCGGAGACAATGCGGCATATGCCGGGAGCTCTGTGGGTAGTTGCATGAATTTATGATGCTACTAGGGCGGGTTGGAATACAGCCACTCACTCGCGGCAGCTAGCCGTTGAAGAAGCCAGCAGTAGCCAAAAGTGAAGCTTCAAAGGGCTTCGAAGTTTAAGCGAGATGGAGTAGGGCGTCCGAGGTCGATGAAGCAAGGGGAGTCTTGAGTAGGAAACCGGAAACATAGCATTTCGTGGATCTATATATATATTTTATACCGACAATCAAGCGTCAGGGCCCGCCTACTATTCTAGTGTGTTCGCAATGTAAAACCACAAGCAAAACGACGGACATTCTCATCATAGCGCAGGTCTTGGCGTTCTGGGTTGTATTCGCAGAGGATCTCGCATTTCGATTCTCATTGTCAGGGCGACCTAGCTCGGTACTACCGCCGTCGCTGGCTTTATGGGGGGTGCCTGAGACTTGTCGACAATTCAAGGATGCCGAGCAGTAGGACCATTAGGTTGAGTCTTACAAATACTATCAAAAGAGTGTTGTATGGAGTTGATAGGAAAGAAGCAGTTAGTAGCGAGGTGGGAAATCCCAAAAGCTTGAACGGGCGGATATCTTCGGATTAGAAGCAAAACGAATAGATAAATTGGTAACCAAAATAAGGCATCTATCCTAAGGCACCCACTCGCTACCTAGGTATGATAGGAACAAACACAACTCAAACATAGAATGAAATTGAGACCTTGACACTTAACGCTTGCTCCTCTGCTCATCTCAGCTCGAACACACGATCCGGAATATCTAAGTAGAATTTCTCCCGCAAAGCCTCGCCGTCCATCATTCCATGCACGTAGCTTTCCCCTATGAACTCGTAGTAGCACTGTGGGTCCTCATTTCTGGCCTTTATTTTATTCTTTTGGAAGGTTGTCATCCTTCTTTTCAGATGTCCAGGCCCTGGGGGGAAACGACCCTCCCCCTCTTGCCCTTCACCTGTCTCATCTCCTTCTCTGCTGCTTTGTTTCGGTTCAACTTCGACGCCTTTCTTGCCCTTGCCCTGTTGCTCGCCATCGTCCTGTTGTCTATCCTCAGCCCTCTTCTCGGTTGATTTATCACTCCCATCCTCCCTATGACTCTCACGAGACACATCGCCATCGCCTATCTTCTTGCCTTCTTGGCTGCTGTGGGCCTCATTCTCGTCGTCGCCGTTATCTTCAATATACGAGGGGGTTTCCTGCGAGTTATCGGGGCCACTAGAACTGCTACCGGAGCTTCCCCCCTGCGCCCCTTTCAGCATTTGTGCGTTGCCGCTTAGGGCTCTATCAGCCATAGCCTTCGCTTCCATCATTTCCTTCTTTTCTGCGTCTGTATACAGCTCTATCTTGGGCCTATAAGTGGCCTTGCGCACACAGTTCTGCTCCCATTTTCGAATGAGAGCCTTAAGATGTTCAACTCTGTCTTCCTCAACCTCTTTTTCATGGTCTCCTTTTTTCTTCTCATGCATCCGTAAGATTACCGGAACTGTACAGCCGTACAGAATACAAACTTTGTCCCCCTTCTGGACGCCGTCAGGGGCAAGACCTAGCTTAGCAGAGGTAAAGCCTTGCTTGTTGCGGGTAGTTTCGAAGAGGCGACGGCCCCAGATGACAGACTGAACTCGTCTACAGTACTCGGCAACAATAGAATTTCGCTCATTGTTGATTAGAGCTGATGTGTTCACGCTGTTGCTGGCTATTCCACCTTTGTGCACGGACTCTTTGCAAGCCCTTGCGTAATAGTAGGGGGGATTGCGGTTGTCGCGGCCTCTGTCTCCCACAAGAGTCCTCCAAAATCGGTCAGGTGGATCATAGGAATACGGAGCCTCCCACCCTGCTAAGTCAAGCCACGCCTTGGGTATGTTACCTCCTTGGGAAGCGTCCTTCACGATGTCGACTTCGCCCAGTATGAACCCCGTCACGTATAGACTGTAGTGCCCGAGCCGAGGCCGCCTCCTGAATTTGAGAACATTGAGATCTAGTGGTCTTGTCTGTGCGGCACTGTAGTTCCTATGGCCGTCCGTTGGGTGACCGACCAACGGATCCGCTGCCGCCCGGCCTGTTTTGTATATCGACTGCCCAGGGTGGTGATAGAGATTGAACGGGGCGTTTGAGGCTCGGTTAACCCATGATGGCAGCTTCAATAGCTCGTTCTCCTTTTCGTGTAGGTTGTCCTCTTCGGTTACGCCATCTGCGTCGTTACCTACATCACTGTCTGCCACGGCACTTGTGTCGACGTCTGCGTCTGCTTCGCTGTTTTCTTCGCTGTCCGCGTCGGCTTCCTTGTCTTCCTTGGATTTATCCTTCGCCTTCTTCTCCCCAGGGAAGTATTTGTTCTTTATCTTATCCCAGCGGTCATCAACAGGGACTTGGTTGTAAGTTGCTGCGAGCTTTCCCAATGGGTCCTTTCTCTTTGGGAAAATCCGGCGCTTCTTTCCGACCGAGTCTTTGGAGGTTGAATTAATCCGGATCGACTTTCCAGGCTGTGGATCTAGCGCCCATGGCCGGCACAAAATGTCTAAAGCTTGTACTGGGTCGAGTTTATGTTTGCGGTGAATGCAAAACTCGACGAAATCCCTGCAAACGTCTGCGTAGGGCCTTGTGTAGTCAACGATAAAAGGCTTCTCTTCGAGAAAAGCATTCAGTAGCGCTACAGCCATAAACGACCCGTCCTGGTCCTTAAGACTTAACGTGTTGGCGAAAGGTGTAGCGTCTCTGGCGATAGCGAGCAGGGAGTAAATGACATCTCTTGGCTCGGTGGCCTTGAAGATGAACATGGTCGACACTAGATACTCGAGACTAAGCAGACTTCTCCGATCTAATGGGTCAATGGTCTTGAACTCGAGCATCTGCTTCTTGAGTTCTTTTCTGTATTTCTTGGAATGTTTTTCGTACTTCCTGCGGTCTTCGTCATGGAGCACGTCTGCTGGATCGTCCTGCATTGGAGTTCTCTGAGCGCGAAAGACCTTGCCCGTTGCTTGCACGAGAAGGCTAGCACCAAGTTCCGAAACATGCTCAAACCAATTCGGAATATGGCGGAACTTCTCATCTTTCTGCATGATCTCGGATAGACGATGAGAAGCGGTCTCGACTTCCACGAACAGCTCGACAGCAACAGCAAACTCTTTCCATGGTATGGAGTCAGGGCCGCAGTAGAGGCGAGCTTTGGTGGCCAGGGCAATCTCCTGGACCACCCAGCGCCGCGAGAACCAGTCCCGCTGCATTAGCATCATCAGTGCCTGCCACTTTTCTGTATATCGCTTGTTGGAACATATGGTGTCGAAGTTTTTAAGCTCCATAACCTCGTGGTGAATAAAGTCGATAGCAGTCTTACTTTCGTCTGTGTCTTCTCCAAGCCAGATGCACACCTCTTTGGCTCTAGTGTACACTCTCGACATCATCTGTACTTGGTGGTTCCGCTCTTCATGGTCATCCTGGTTGATGCAAATGGCGTCGATCCAGAGTGTTCTTGGCTGATTCGGCAGCCGGAGATACTTCAACGCCAGTGCCAATTCTCTTCTGACCCGTATCTTGTAGGTTTTACCGTTTTCCTCTATCTGCACGGCCCAATCTGCGGGTTCCAGGCCCCAGCACCATGACAGAGCTTCATACTCTATCTTCTTTGACTCTACGTACTCCCAATTCTTTTCAAGCGCTGATCGCCCTTGCTTCTCCTTGCCCTTGGCGCTAAACTGATTTTTGTTAGCCGACTTTTCTGACTTTTCTATATCCATTTAATTCATAGGCCTCTTCACCTTCTTGTTTTCTTCGTCATCTAACTTAGTGGGAATATGAAAAATATTGTCATAGTCCGCCTGAATGAGTTCGCAAAAAATCTCTGATCCGTGAGTGGTTCCGCTGCGAAGCTGTAGAAGGCGGATTCTCTTTTCGGAGCTTGGAAGCTTCTTGTACTTATACTCGGGTACTTTACTTAAAGCCTCGCTGTCGAATCGCTGCAGCTCGGATCTTTGAGCCCTGGTCTGCTGCGTGGTTGCGCCTGTGACTGGCATGAGCCAGTACTCTCTGTCTCCGAGCCTAAGGGTTTGGGACCCTTTGGACCCCATGGTGGGTGGCACATCCATTACTCGATACCACGTTGCTTTGGCAATCGATACAAGAACAGTCACACCAAGAAGTGCCGAGGTCGACAAGTGGTGGAAAAAACCCAATATGCCCTCCAGTTTGAGGCTGAAAAGTTAGGTATACACGCAAAGATAGTGACTGGGCAAGATTTTCGCCAAGATAGTGGAAAAGATTGGTATACTAAATTGTATTCGAAGTGAAGATCAGATCTAATAATCATTCTAACGGCTTAGGACATCTGGTAGTATATATATACTCAAGAGATCCGGAGTGTCCTACCCTATATCCGGCAACTGTTGAGGACTTATGAGGCTGAACGACGATAGTTTCTGGCACCCCCTCTTCCAGCGGCATCTTTTTCCGTGGCCAGGCCGGGGCCACTTGAGCTCATAGGTTCTCGACGCAGTCGAGTCGTTTCTACGCCCAATTTTATTCGAATTTACCCAGCCAAGCGCCGTGATGGCAAGCCATTGAAAGAATATGATTGGGCTTCCAAACCTTTCCTGTCTTGTGGCGTCGGTAGGCTCTTGTATTATGGGTCTGATTGGGCCGTTTCGAGGGTGCTGCAACCCCCAAATGCATATTGACGTGGGCGTCGACGAAGTATCCGGTGCGGTAAAGAGATACAACATGACCACCATTCAGATGATTTCATTCCTCGAAAAGAGCCCTGCAGCATCAACGTCGACGGCTACTAGAGTAGCGTGTAGGCCGGAACCGACAGTGGAAAGGTACGGTTGTGTAGAAGCTGGCGGAACCGGTGAAGAACAAAGCTGACTAGCCATTTCAAGCGATGGGTTTGTTTGTACGATTCATCTCAAGTGTGTCTATTGAGAATAAGCATGCAGACTCGACAATCTCTCCAATGTTTACCACTGGATATCTCAGCCGCAAAACCCCTGTTGAATACAATGAGCCGCCGCTTTTAGCACTTTCTTCTTATAACATCTTATTGACGATCGGCACCAATTGGAGAAAAAGCAACCATGCAAATTCCTTGAATAAGAATGTGGCGCCTGCACAGTTAATGTTCCTCTCCAAAAACGACGCAGTGCAGGTTTCCTCAGGCCTATTGCAATCTCGTCCTTTGTTTCTCCCCAATAGCCGCTGAGCGGCCGCCCGTCTATTCGACGGCATGCTGCACACATGTCACACCGGTGCTAGTGACTAGAGGCTCTGCTCCCCTCCTTCAACCACGTCTAGCAGCGACCGCGCATCCCTGCTGAGCTCTCCCTTTTACCTGTCACGGACGCGCGCGCGAGAGAGAGATAAATATAACTCATCTCGATTCGTATGTTATACCAAATAGGGAGGGACAACCCACGATAGCAAAGTCGATGTTCGGAGTCAAGGGGTTAGCGTAGTTATTGCTAGTGTCTACTGCTTTCCTCAAGCTGAATGTGGTAGTTGGCCCGCTGCGGGCTATTTTTGTAGGGGAAGCCCGGTTGGTTGCTGCTCTTCGTCGTGCTACCACATAAATTATTGAGCTTCTGCCATGGTTGGTGCGAGCCCAATCGCTAGGAAAATGAAAACCATCGTAAAAATAAACAATCTATAGAATTTAGCATTTGAAAGACCTGAAGCATGATTCTCAACTCGAACCTGTCAATAGACTAAGAGTTCTGGTAATCACCCCAAACTTGGGACATTGTTAGGGCTATTATACGTTATATCAACAGCCTTCCTGTGAAATCCTCGCTGTAATTCAGGCAGGTTTCCAGGCTATGACAAGGGTGCGTACTAATGATCCAGGTCTCTCTATAGCCATAACGTGCTTCTATCACGAGGAGCTTCCACTAGTAGGAGTTGGCGAGGTAAGAACGGCTATTAATCAACTATTTAGTTATAGAAGTTAGCTTCTAATCAATCTCTATAATCCCTAACTTTCTATATTCCGGGTGGACCCAATGCGTTCCGATGTCCTCCTCGCCTATGTAAATATTGGAATCCATAGCACCCACACAGACGTGACTAGATTTGAAGACGAGGACGATCCTAGATTCATCAACGTCTTAGGAGAACTTCGACGATGAGTACAGGAGCTAGGTACTGGTCACGATGCCCAAACCATAGACGATCAAGTCGAAGGTGGATGATAGACTTTAGGTAACGTAAGTCCACCTATGATGATTTACTACGGCAACAAGATAGATCTCGCTAGGGTGGTATATGGTAGGTATGGCTCCCACTGGCTCGGGGTCGACCACCTTATGATACAGTTTCTAGTAACGTAAGTACATATGTTATATAGGTACTCTATAGCGCTAAGCAAGTTGTTACTAAAATAAAAAGCTTTATTTTTAATAGTAAACTTTGTTATTTTAATATAATAAAAATTAAAATATAAAGTATTTTAATTTTAAGTTTAATAAAAAACTATTTAATTAAATAATAAAACTATTTTTTTATATTTATAAAATTAAAAGTTTAATTTTTTTTAAAATTATTTTTTAAAAATAATTTTTAATAATATAATAATTAATTTTAAACTTTAAAATTAGTTTGTTTTTTTTATATTTTATAATATAATTATTATTAAATAATAAATTAATTTATAATAATATTATAAAACTATATTATAATTATTAATAAATAATATTTTATTAATTAAATAATAAAAATTATAATATAAAATATAATAATATAGTTTTAATAATAAAATAGTTTAATATTTATTTTTTTTTTATTATTTAATAAGT
>MU392890.1:0-17455 GCA_022578505.1 Nemania abortiva | reverse complement strand
TTTAATTTTTTAGTTAAATTTAACTAAATAAATATAAATTTTATAATTATATTATTATTAAACTAGTTGCTTATTTATTATTATATAGTTTTTAGCTAAATTTTTTAATAAGTTTTTAGTTACTTTTTATTTTAATAAATATATTTTTTAATAAAATTAAAACTTTTTGCTTAATAATTAAGCTAAGTTTAAACTAACTATAAGTTTTATTAATTTTTATTTAATAATTATAGCTTTATTAAACTGCTTTTTTATTTTTTTTAATTATTATACTAGTTTAAATATTTTATAAAAAGTTATAAGTTTTAGCTTTTAGTTTTTAAAAGCTTTTTAGCTTTTTTTAACTTGTTTATTAAATATTTTTATTTTTAATTTTTGTTTTTTTAGTTAGTTTTTAACTAATAAATTTATAAATATAAAAGCATTTTTATTTTTATTAAAAATATTAATATTTTAATTATATTTTATTAGCTACTTTATATTTTATATATTAATTATTATAATAAAGTTTTTTAATACTAATTTTATTATAATAACTTTATTAATTAATATTTTATTAATTTTAATAGCTTGCTTTTTTTATTTAATATTATAAAAAACTTTTTTATTAAAACATATATTTTATATAATAATTATTTTATTTAGCTAAAAAACTTATATATAATATAAGTTATAAGTTTTATAGCTTACTAAATATTTAATATAAATATATTAATATATTTTATATATTTGCCGCTTTTTATTAACAAGCTTATTTTTTTTTACTAAATATATTAAAAATTTAAAAACATAAATTTTATTTTAATTAAGTTTTAAATTAACTATATAGCTTATAATAAGTTTAAAAAAATACTATTTAAAATACTACTTAAACTAAAAATATAGCATTTTTAAAAAAATAAACAAATTATAAGCTTTTAAAAAGCTTTTATTATATAGCTATATAGCTATATATATAGCTTTTAGCTAAAACTTCTTAAAAAGCTTTACTTTTTATAACATTTTAATATTTATAATAATTATAGTTTAACTTGTTTTTTTTTTACTTTTTATTAATTTTTTTATATAAATAAAAAAAAGCTTTAAGTTAATTTTTTGCTTTTTATACCTTTTTTAAAAATTAATAAAACTTTTATTAAAAATTATTACTTATTTATTATTATAGTATATTTTATATATTAATACTTTATATTAATACTTTATTTAAGTTTTAAAACGTTATAAAGCTTTATAAACCTGTTTTTTTATTTTTTAAATAAATATATAACTAAAAATTATTTTGTTATATTTGTTTTTAATTATAAATAGCTAAAATATTTTATTATACTTTTAAAAATAATTAAAAAAGTTTTAATTAATTTTTTAAAACAAATATACTATATATTGTTTAAAAGTTTTTTAAAAAATTATATACTTTATATATATTTTAATATAAATAGTATATTTAAACTTTCTAGTGCTTTATATTTTAATTTTTTTTATATTATATATAAATATTTTAAATGCTTTTAGTTTTAAATAGCTAAATTTTTTATATTAAAGCTTTTTAGTATTTTTATACAGCTTAAGCTAATTTTTAAACAGTTTTTAAGCCTATTTTTTATTTATATATATAATTATACTAGCAGTATTTAATAAAATTTTTAAAAGCTTATTAATAGTATTAGTTATTAAAAATCTATTAAAACAATTAAAAATAAAGCTATATTTAAAAAAAACTAAGTTATATTTTTTAATTAACTATTTAATTAAAATATTAAATTTTATATTGCTATAATAAAATAAATAATTAAAGCTATTATATTAAATTTTTTTTTTATAAAGTTTAGCTTTTAAAACTATATTTATATAAAAGTTTTTTATAATAGTAATATTTTTTAATATAAAGTTAGCTATTTTTTAACTTTTTATATTATTAAAAATATTTTATAAAATTTTTTTATTTTTACTAATAATAAAAAAGCTTATAATATTAGCTTTTATACTATTATTTATTTTTATTAATATAAATAAACTAAGTTTTAATAGCTTTTTATTATTTATTAAATAAAATGTTTTGCAATTATTTAATATAATATTTTATAAAAGCAAATAAACTTTATAGCTATAAGTAATATATATATTAAAAATTACTTGCTTTAATAAAAAACTATTAATAATAATATAAGCTAAATTAAAATTAGGCTATTTATTATTGCTAGCAGTTTTTTTAGCTTTAAAAAAAAAAAACTTAACTTTTTAACTATTTTTATTAATTTTTTAATAAAAGTTTAACTAGTATATATAGCTATATTTAATTTTAATTTTATTAATTTTTTTAAATAATATAGCTTTAATTTTTAAGTTAGTTAAGCTAGTAACTATTTTTTATAAATATATATAGCTATATAAAGGCTAATTATACTTACTATTTAAATTAAATAAATAAAAATAGTTAAATTTATTTTAGTATAATTTATTTTTGCTAAAAGGTTTATTATGTTTAGTTTGCTAGCTTTTAAATTAATTAAAAGATTTTTTATTAAAAATAAAAAATATTTTATTGCTATTATATTTGCTTTAAATTATTCTTTTATTTACTAATATAATAAAAATTTTTTTATATTATTTAAAGCTTATTATAAGCTGCTTAAGTTGCTTATTTATAATAAGTTATATAAGCTATTACTAGGCTTAGTTTAATGTAATTTTTATTTATATAGCTTTTAAAAACGTTTTAGCTATAAATATACTTTTTATTTTTAATAGATCTATTAATTAAACTTATAAAAAAACATTATATTAGCTAGCATATTAACTTTTTAGTTTAATTTTTTTTTAAATAGTTTGTTTAAATATTTTATAATATTTTTATTAAATTATAAACTTTTTAACTAATTTTATAAATATTAAATAATTTTTAATTGCTTTAATTAAAACTTATAAAAAAATTTTGCTTTAATAAATCAACTTAGTAGTAATAGTATTAAAAATTATAAAATTAACTATTTTAGTAACTTAGTTATATATAATAGTATAATAGTTAAATTTAATAGTTTAAATAGCAGCAGTAGTATTATAAATATAAATTTAATTATTTAGCTTAGTTTTTATTTTAATATTAGTTAGCTTTTTTAAAAACTTTTTAAGTTATATTTTTTAAATAGTTTTATTTTTTTTAAAATATATTTTTATTTTTTTTATATAGTTTATTAAATATTTTAAAATAATTATATTTTTTATACTAGTTATTATAAAAGCTTTAAATATTTAGCTAAAAATATAGCTAGCATTTTTAATATTTAAATTAATTAAATCTTATATTTTTTAAACAAATATATAAAATTAAAAACAATTAAACTATTTAAAATAATTTTATAAGTTTTTAAACTTAATATTTTGCTAAATTAGCTTATTTAAATTGCTTAAAAATATAATACTAAAAATAATTAAAATAATTATTTTATAACTTTATATAAAAAAATAAAAAAAATTAAAAACTAATAAAATATTATTTTAATAATTATATTAAATAATTGTTTAATATTAGTTTAGCAAACTAGGCTTATAACTTTTATAAAAATATAAAATTAATAATATTTATAAAAAATAAAACAGTATATTTTTTAGTAATAATTATTTAAAGTAGTTTTATATAATTTATTTTTTAAGTTTTAAAACTAATTATAAAATATAAAATAACCCTATTTATATAAAGTAAACAACAGAACCTTAGTTAGTCCGCTCTCTATAGCGTTTAATCTTTATAGGACCCACCTATACGTGACAATTTGGTATTGCTCTAGGCGGGCTGCTTGGCTACGGTTAGTCTTCCTGAGTCACTCTCTGCCCCGCGCCGGGTGTGGGCTAATCGGGGTATTAGGCATCGGTAGCATCAGAGGAGCCCTCCCGTCATGGAAATACGAGTTTCTAATCATAGGCGCCCTGTGTTCCGCGTGGGGAATTATTATGTTCATCTTCCTGCCGGACTCTCCGGTGACGGCAAAGGGCCTATCGAGGGCTCAGAAGCGCATGGCGGTCCAGCGTTTGAGAGAAAACCAGACTGGAATTGAGAACAAGCACCTTAAAGCGTATCAAGTTAAAGAGGCTTTTCTTGATATTAAGATTTATTTATTCTTCGTCCTCGGCGTCGTCTGCAACGTTCCAAATGGCGGGATTTCAAACTTCGGTACCTTGATCATTCAGGGGTTTGGGTTTAGTCAGCTAGGAACAACCCTCTTGCAGATCCCCTATGGAATTCTGATAGCGATCAGTATTCTGACATGCGTCTTCCTCAATGATCGGTTCGTTAACCGACGCTGCATGTTCATTCTAATATTTTTGATCCCCAACATCGCTGGTGCATTTGGTCTTCACTACATCAGTGCAAACCAGCGAGCCGGTCGACTAATCTCCTATTATCTGACTGGACCTTACAATGCTGCATTCGTCATGATCCTTTCCCTTCAGACCGCAAATACGGCTGGCCATACCAAAAAGGTCGTCACTAATGCGGTGTTGTTCCTCGGATACTGCACCGGTAATGGTAAGTTGCGTTCTCATGTGCATAGTTTAATGGGGATCACGCTAATGGTGCGATAGTACGTCAATTCTTGAAATTATCCCATAACTAGAACGGCTACTTTGACTTTCAACTAGCATAACTTCGTGCTAACGAGCTTCCATAGATTGTCGGCCCCTTTTTCTACTTAACCAGTCAGGCCCCCTACTACGAGCTTGGGATCTGGTCAATAATTGTCTCTCATCTCCTCGAAGTGGTTATAATTTCGACGTTCTGGTTTCTCCTCAGAAGGGAGAATCATCGTAGGGATAAGTTGCAGGCCGCTATGGCAGGCGGGCTTGAAGGTCGTGACTTGGACACTACTGCATTCGCCGATTTGACGGATAGGGAGAACCCGAATTTCAGATATATCTATTAAACTTATAGTTTCAATTTAGCTAAAGACAATATTTTATACAACTAGATCTGCTCCTTGCGAGCGCAACTATCGTCCCTTCCAACGTAGATGGCCCTATGTACGTCTCTGTATTTTAGGCTTGAGTAGGGTCCAATAAAGCTTATGTAGGCTAGAATAGGAGTTTATTTTTACTCTTTTTACTAGCGCATAAAGGTATCAATGGAGAACGCGACGGCATCAAGTTGATTAGCCGCATGATAGAGTGGCGATCAAAGCTAGTTACGTGCTAATATAGAGGAATTTCTTATGAATGTCTCCAACAAGGGCAAACAAAACCAGACGCAGTCCTTACTATACCGGATGAGACAATGCGGACTACGACGAGTATTGTTACTTCGTTCACTTCTACACAGGGTAAACCTAGAAATACACCAAGGATGTTACGGGTTAGGTTCTCGGTATAAGGTTAGCCCAGACCATCGTCGGAAATAATCCTTTTTTTTTTTCTAAAGATAGTTAATAAAGCTGTGTAACATATGACCACTAGGTCTAGTTATCACACCAACTAAATATTGTGATAATGTGGGCATTCAAGGGCCTAAGCTAAATGATAATTAAATTGAATGAAAGGGGCTATTAGGTAGAACTTCGTTTTGTCTTTCTATATAATTATATATATAGCTTAGCCACAGATTTCATAGTAATTTTTGAGAAGCTGGTTGGTCCTTTCAACCTCTAGATCTACATTGATTTCTCTTGCAAGATAAACCTTTGGAAAGGATTGAATTGTAGTAGCCAGTGCTCCAGAGTGCGGTTCATATTGATTAGCACGATCTATTATAATATACAATATGATGAATCTAGGTATATATTAAAACATGAGATATGCTCCATTGTGCCTATAGATCTTTATCGATAGTGACTTCACAATTACGCTCATTTATGATCCTTTACTGAGTCCATAACATTGTTTCCCTTTTATAATAGGAGCAAGGGTTGTAAGCCTACGTAACGGGTTGAATAATGAGAGAGTTTAGGCTGTAAAGTATAGATAATACATATCAAAACTGTCGAACAAGAAATCGGATCTCACTGTTTGAAGAAATGAATCTATATGATGGCCTGATCACCTACATCCTCCTAATAACCCCTTAATAGACGTGCTTGATTTGGACTGCAACAAAAGCTTGTAGGTGTTGCGGCATGACCGAGGATTTTTTCTGCATAAATTATTTATACACAGGCCTTTTTTAAGCCAAAATATGCACGTTTCCTTTTAACTATTAACCTATTGGCAGTATTTTAGACGTTACTTACTTTCCTTGCTGCGCGCTTAAGCCTCGTCCTTTTGTTGCCGGTTTCGAGATTTAAATATATGCATTATCGGGACCTGCTGCTAGATCTAGGTCGCTTGCATACCTAGGTATATTTGTATGCCGTATTACAATCATACAGACAAGCTGCCCGATCATCCGGTGTACCACTAGGTGTTGGGCTTCTGGGTAATCAACAGGGTTATCAAGTCCTGAATTTACTAATTTGGCATTAGGTTTTTGGATAGCCTGCAGCCTGAAAGTTTAGGAGAACACCCTGCGTAGGTGTATTGTTGCCAGGATACATGTAGGGGTTAATTCTGTAACCGATTATGACAATTTCAAACTGGAGTAGATAGTCAAATAAACATTCTTTAGCCGTATTACCCTCATACTCAATAGTTATGGATTACACAATCAGCTTATAGTTATTAATCCTGAAAATACTTGTAGATGCATACAACCAACGATGAAATATTCGACTAGATAATGAGACGGCGCGGGCAGTACGGATCTCAGGGAGTTAGATTAAATAAGTTAGATCGCATTGAAAATTTCCCTATATATTTAGCTGGCTCGTGGTCATGGATTTCCGCGAGTTAAGGGGGAGGCTGGCTGGCCTAAAGGGGTCTACTCTCCTAGAATTCACGATTGTTTTACCCCTGTACACTCACGAAAATCTCTGGAAAAACTTAAGTATGAAGGTTTTTAGGCCTCTAGAGTGCGGTGCGTGTTGAATAACACGAAATGTTTCAATAATTGCAAGTTTAATCAGTATAGATAATACCCATCTCTAATAGTTACTCTATGCTTGAGAGTATCTATCGGCCCAAGATACTAGATATAATTTCCATAAGTCTGTCAGCACAACTTTCAGCATCTTGTTCGGGTCCATTGTATCGCCAAGCAACAAAACGATCCGGCCGAACGAGAATTGCCCCCTTCTCGCCTATACCTTTCTTCCTAGACCAGTCATAGAAGATATCGCTGTAGTCTTCCCCGCCTATGCTATATACTGGGATATCTACCGATAGGTTCTTCCGTACCTTCTCTGCTGCGTGAACCCACTTCGTCTTCCCACCAATCCCTGTGAAGATTGTGAAATGGCCCTTGCCTGCCAGGTCGTGAGTTGATATCATAGGGTCATTTGGAGCTGCTTTTGAGGCTCGGAGCCAAGCATGAGGCAGACGAAATCCTGGATAGGTACTCTCCAAATAATGAAGAGCTGTTTCCTCTGGGTCAGAGAAAGAAGGAGGTGGACTTGGTTCGTCGCAAGTCCATACAGCCTGAGATTTGTACACCTGATTCATTTCAACCCCGAATCCGTGTCGCTCTGAATCAAGATTCTCAATGATTTGCTGGAAGGAAGCCCTCGCTTCCGCGCCTTCTTCGGTATCTTCTTTGAGCCGACTGAGAATTTTCTGCTTCTTGACTAGATCTAGCTCAAAAACCCCCATCAATGAGAAGAGCTGCACATGAATACTCCCTGTGTGGTTTGCGCGTTTAACAACAGCTCTGCCGACGGGTTGCCTCTCCACATTGAATGATTCCAATAGCGAGGGAGAAGCTAGTCCCTTTCGTACATACCCAATCTTCCATGCAAGATTATATGCATCTTGAATGCATGTGTTAGAACCTAGTCCGTTGAAAGGTGGGTGTCTATGGACAGCGTCTCCAAGGCAGAACACCTTTCCGCGACTATAATGCTCTGCGTAACAATCTTTGATTGACCAGGTTGAGATGCCTTTTACTTTGATTTCAATAGTGGTATCCCCAATGAGGTCCCTCACATGCTCTATGATTTCATCCTGGCTGGCAGTTACCTCAGTGACGCCCGGTTTGGCAAGCATGCTGATCACCCATTCGGAGAATGGTTTTACTTGGCGAGTAATTGCGATTGCACAATACTCCGGCTGGGGCTTGTTAGGATTGATAAGCATATGTATCAGACCAGGAGAGTGCGTCATCAAATGGCTCTGGAATAGGGAGCAGTTAGCTCATACCTCCAAGATGGAGTGTCGCGGGGAGACATACTAACTCTGCTTCGAACCATACATTCAAGGCCAACCCTCCATCGGGAGCGTCTTGAAACGGAAGCTGTATTTCGCGTGCTACCACGCTTCGTGCGCCGTCCGCTCCGCAAACGTAGTTTGATACTACTGTGAGCTCCTCATCCGATAGTAAGTCTTTGATAGTAGAATGAACTTTGCCCGTCTCAGTATCTTCGTAACATGTAAGAAATTCGTAGTCCCAGCGAAGCTTGAAGCCATTCTGGGTCGCGACTCGAAGTAAAATCGGCTCAAGAATAGACTGCGGGAGATCCGCCTGTGCACAGGGTGTTGCGGTTTTGTACTCTCCCTGTATCAATCAGCGATGAATACCAAAGGGCCATGTGGAAATATTGGCGGACCTCTCTTTTAGGGTCATTTCCTGCATAGTAGGACCTTGACAGCTCTTCCCCCGCCATTGTATGGCAAAAACGATAGAACTTGATAAGCTCTTTTGATGTGGCAACACTCCGGCATTCATGCTCTAGTCCGGCATCTCGGAGGCATTCTATGTCATGGGTGTTAGAATATGTTTGGCAATTGTTTTGTTTTCGGGGCATACCAAAGGTCGCATTGCTTGTATAATGGGCTCGAGGCGTTCGTGCTGTTGAGGATGCCTTGCTGATAATGAGCCCCGTTACACCTTGATGGTTCTGATCAGTCTCTACATCCACAGAGGAACGTGAACTGGGGTGATACTCACCGTATCGAGTCAGGAAGCACCCCAAGCTGGCCCCTGCAGGGCCAGCCCCAACAATTAGAACTTCCGTCTCAATGCGAGGCATGAATTAATTATGAGCTGTAACCTTTCTTAGGTATGTGAAGGGATAAATATTCTCCAGTGTCTAACATCTCAATTGTTGTCCTCTCCTTTTCAAGCGACTGATGATTTAGTACCGCCAAGAAGCTGCAAAAGAATACCATACGATAGCATCGCGAATCTCCCAGTTAATGGGCCCACTGATTGTCAGCTTACTAAGGAAGTAGTCCTGATGAGTAGGCGGCCAAGAGCCTGTCTAACTGTAGATGCTGGATTCCGTTGTCCTTGGCTACTAGCCCAAAATAGCGTGAGTCAGATAAGAGATAAAACGCGCACGATCCAGCGTGAGCATTTAATAAGTATGGCAGGTAGTCTAAATCCGAGCCAAGCCCTATATATAAGTAAGTAGCGGTGTAAGCTTGGGTTTAACGGGCAGAACAACTCTTTTTCACTCCAGTCCTTTTGCCCGGGGCACATGAGCCCCTATTTTTAATGCACTGAGATGCTAAACCCGTTCCCGTACGAATGGAAGGGCGGGATATGCGCTATTTAAATGGCCTGTACAGTGGTAGCGCATCCAGAAGTTAGATAATTGACTAACTACCAGGGCGACGATTTAAAATAGAGAGAACTACGTGAAAGCAAAATTCCAGCACCGAGGCTCTTCATTGCATTCACATCAAAGCTCTATCTCATACAATATGTAGATCTATATAAAATCATAGTCCTGGGTAATCTACAAGTCTTGTCACAAATACACCTACCTAAACAGTACTCCAACACAACCCATTGAAGATTAAAACCATAAGTCGAAACATCGGTTAACTACCTAGGTACTATCAATAGCATGGCTAGCATATTAAGTTCCGAAAAGGAAATGCATAGTGATCTACGACCGTGCCTTCAAAGGCCCTCCTAGTTGAAAGGGGGGAGGTAATATAGTAGCTGTATTGGGTCAACGCCTGTGTAGGATTATTGCTAATAGCCGAATAGTGTAACGTGGCCGGGATTGATATTAGATCCATTGGTATCTTATACTTAGTAGTTCACAAAAAACTAATATATGACCCTTATAAAATAATAGATAAAGAAATGAAAATCAAGTTTAGCAATCCTTACACAGTTGAACCAGAAGAAACCATGAAGGCGGAGACAAGCTCGTCACAAAATGGACAAAGGAGTTGAGCGGGCGTCGCTTACGCCTAATGTAATGTAGCCGAAGAGGGGCGTAGAGCAAAAGCTACATATTCATAACAATATATTGTTCGCAATTAGTCGCAACGGGCTGTAGCGGAGTAAACTAGGTAGGATGAAACGTATGTAGGGCTTTAAGTGTTAATGGCCATGATCCGAGTGTTATGAGTTTGATATTTCCCTAGTACTCAATGAATAATGGTCTTAAGCCGGCGTAGTTCGTCAATATGTTCATAATATTACCTTGAAACATAATAGGGAGAGTTTTTCTCACTGTTTTTCTTCTTTCTACGTGATGAAAGGGACACATGTCTCGCTAACTAGCATTATTTACGACTGGTTCCGCTATACTAGATTAGGTACTCAAATAGAATAGCATAAAAAAGCCATATCAGAGCCCTGTTACTTCCGCCGAGAAACGATAAAGGAGAGCAGGAAGATGTATAATTCGAAACGTTCGTCTACCAATCCTTCCGTCCGTAAGGTAATCAGGATTCGCCCAGTAATAATTGCCGTCAAATTGAGGAAAGGTCTCGAAAGTTGAATCATATGGCAATACGCATTTTCGTCTACTGATTTTGATCGTTCAATGCTATATAACTCCCTAGACTTTACAGAGTGATTGTATTGATGACTTGGGTTATATATAAGTGCTCTACCCCCTTCAGGGCTTATGAAGTCCGGGAAGTAGCTGATGTGTTCATTGAGCCCTATAGTACTGCTTCTCCTACCCCGGTAACTCGCTTGATGGTGTCTCTGTTCGCTGTGCGCCTGAACCATCTAGTATTGACTAATCATTCAGCTTAAGTTCCGAGGTTCAATGGGGATCGGCACGTGAATGAGTTGACTTCCGGGATCTTAAAGGCCTCGATGAATCTAATGAGTGTTAGATTGTGATTTAAATCCTTCGTACAAGGATGGGGGGAACTTTACCCTTCGATAGAGGCATATAAGCCTAGGCCAGACAATGCTAGAGAGGCCAGAAAATACAAGGCATGCCAGATGTTGATTGAGACCTGAAATGTGCCTCCAGAGAAGAAGCCCCGAATGTAGCGACCCACGCCTGTTGGACCTCGTGACGTTCTACCTACCGCAGGATCAAAGGTACCCATGGTGTGCTTCCTAATGTCATAACCGAGTGCGAGCCACGGTGGGATTGTGTACGATAGATTGAGGAGACACGACGCAGAGATGATGCTGACGAAGTAGACATACGCCGGGATTGCGGCGGCGATAACAAACGCGATACTCCACCAGATCGGAACAATTGCAGCGTAAAAAATCTTTCCTCCTTTGGAAGTAATCAATGGCGCCTTGAAGATGTCGACCAAGACGTTGTTGTAGAAGACCTTGATGCCGATGTTTCCGTATAAGGCCGCGGCAATGAGGCCGCTTAAGAGGGTCAGAGTATTGCCTACGGAATTAGCCTTGCTTGCTGGTTCAGAGGGCGTGGGGTGGGAACAAACCAGCCGTTTGCCATCCATAATTAGAAACCCCGAGATACGCCGGATTGAAGGTGTACTGCCCCTGATAATAGTACATGAAGCTCCCGTAGACTACATAAACGGTATAGATGACGGCTTGGGCGATAAACATGCCCTTGAGGAAATCATGGGGTCGTCTCATTTCTGCCATGAATTCGACAAACAGTTGCAGCCCCGCGTATGCCAACACCCCAGAGAGCAAGCCATTGATCGATCCGATGAGGTCAGTCGTAGGAAGTCCTGCATAGGTAATTACGGGGGGATAATTGCCATTCGCATCGGGCATGATGGATGCCGGGTCGATCGAACCTAGCCCGTCTTAGTTTGGCCACCCAGGCTGATTTGGGGCAACTCACCTCCGACAGATCCCAGAATGGCAATAGCGTAGTTGGGGGGGTTGTGTGCAGTAGCCCCCATGGAGATGAAAATGGCGAGGATGTTGAGCCAGAATCCGAAGTTGGCGATCCAGCCGAATGATCTCAACGTGCGGATTTGGGTGAGAAAGAATCCGACGATGACGAAGATCAGAGGGCAGACGATGTAGCAGATGCGATATTTGGACATCTCGGAGATGTTTTGCCCAAACAGGATGGTGACCTGGCCAAGCAGCAGGAGGAGAGCCACGGCCTGGAGGACGTTGACGACGTGGCGGGCGGTTGTGCCCCAGGCACGGAATGCCAGATCTCCATAGTTGCGTGCCGGGAACTCGTGGGAGTCGACGCCCATGAAAATCTTCCAGATGAGGTATCCGCTGTAGCAGCTGACGATGCCAAAAGCCGTGAAGATGCCGATCCCCGGGCCATAGCCGAGCGTGCCGATGGCGTATGGAACAGCGAAGGGGCCGAGGATATCGGTGGTGATCTATGTAAGGCTGTCAGCCAGCCAGCCAGCCAGCCAGCTGCGTGTGAATAGTGAATAGTGAATAGTGAATAGTGAGTAGTGAATAGTGAATACGCTCTGGAGAGCGGCGCTTACCAGGTAGAAGACGGCGCCCCACGAAGCTGTGCGGAACGCGCGGCTTGCATTGGCCCATTCCTCGTCGGTCACGATGCGGCCGTCGCTCGGTCCATCATGGTTCTGGTTCTGCTCTTCCTCTATGGCATCCGCAGCCTTCTTGCGCGAAGAGAAAACGGCGCGCCACTGCCACTGCGGCGACTCGTAGAGCCGCTGCTCGTCGCGTGTTCGCTGCGCATAGAAGTGGTACTCCTCGAAGGTCACGCCCGAGTCATGGACTTGGCGTTGGCTGGGCGGATAGTATGAGGAGGCCTGGGCGGGCGCCCGTGGCGACGGCGACAGCGACGGCGACGGCGGCTCGTTGTCGGTTTTTTCAGCCATTGTTGCTTGGTTTGGCTTGGTTTGGCTTGGCTTGGCTTGGCTTGGCTTGACTACTACTTGTAGGTATGCTATTTCCAGATCGGCTCGTTCCTATCCTAGGTATCCTATGGCTAGTTACGGTGCGCGGTGGATGCAAGAGGAGGAAGGCCAAGACGGGCGCGATGTCTCTAGCGTGCGTGCGTGCGAGCGAGACGGCAGTCCTATCTACTTTATTTTATGCTGTACCTACTGACAGTACGCTCCATTGCAGCGATCCTGGCGACGGACCAGCCAGCCCCCCTGGTTTCTGCCCTGGTCTTGGACGATGCGGTTGGTAGGTATCGTACATAACCACTTACATGCATACGCACGTCCAATCTGACTGAGTACCTACTGCACAGTAGGGCATTCTATCTAACCTCTGATAGGTGAATACGGCGATGATAGCAGACTACCTAATGACGAATGCGGCAGGAGACGTGCTGACTGTATTGGCACGTGCGGATGACTTGGTAGGCATACGAAGTACTGTGCCTCTGGAACGCCGAGTGGCTTTACATAGTTATACCTAAGTACCTATGTACTTAACCTAGATAGGTATCACATTGCGATTTCACTACCTAAGTACAGTACGGAGTAACATACACAAGCTAATTAGTCCTGGGCGAGATGGCAGGATATACATACAAGTAGTTTCGAGAGACCCGGCAGAACACCACTTGCAGCGGCGCATCGTTAAGGATCCCGCCCGTCTGGCTCGAGACAATACCTACATACAGTAGACTAGATAGGCGGGCCTTGGCTTACGCCACTTTTTAACCTTATCAAGGCAGGGATGTGACTCGACACCAACTATGTACAGCATAATATAAGTAATAACGACAGGAAACGTCACGTTTGGAATTGAAAGCGCAAGATTAGGAACAGTCCACGAGCGAAAGAAGAAACTACTAGGTCAATTCTCTAATTCCATTGCATGTTGCTGCCATCTAATAGTGGGTCAATGGCTGCCTTTGTAGCAAAGTATGATGACAATTACTGCTATTCTCACCACTTGGGGGATTAGTATCCCTGTCGGTAAAGAAAGACAACATCTCCAATCCCGCTAACGTTTTAGCCACCCTTTTAGGCCAGGCACCCATTTAGGCCACCCAATTTAACCTATCCCCACACACCCCTTTTCTAAAACATCTCCACTACCAATACCACTACTACTGCGCCATTCTATCGATTTTATACCAATTAATTTAATTAATATAATAACTAAACAGTTTAAAAAAATATATATTTAAAATATAATTAATATTATTTATAATAATAAAACTATTATTTAAAAAACGTTTTATTTATTTAAAATTTTTTATAATATTATAGTTTATTAAATAATTAAAATAAAGCTATAATTTAAAACTTTTAAATATTAATAACGTTTTTTTATAGCTAAAAAAAACTTAATTATAAAAGTTTTTTTTTAAATAAATATTTAAAACTAGTTTTTAATAATTTTTGTTTTAAAAACTTTTATTATATATTTTTTATAAATAAAAAATAATTAAAAACTATTAAGTTAAAACTAATATAAAAATAATACTAATTTTTAATTAATATAATATTAAT
The DNA here is from genome assembly GCA_022578505.1 of Nemania abortiva. Classification (NCBI taxonomy): domain Eukaryota; kingdom Fungi; phylum Ascomycota; class Sordariomycetes; order Xylariales; family Xylariaceae; genus Nemania; species Nemania abortiva. The sequence goes on along the minus strand of MU392890.1, from coordinate 2,827 downwards.
TTAATATATATAATTAAATATTATTATTTTATAATATTATTATTAAAAATATTTATATTTGCTATAATATAATATGTAGCAGTTAAATAGCATATAGGTAAATAGCACCTATATATATATATCTTATAAATAGTAACAACTTAAATAGCTAAATAAAACAAGCTTTTTTTAATATATTAATAATCTAACATATTAGTAATAACTAGTAGCAAGCAATTGTTAAAAATTGTACTATAACTATTTTTAACCTTTCTAACAAAAAATCTAGCTCTTGCTAAAGTCCAGCAAATACTATATACTTCTTTTTTACCCCTTTTTTTTGTTTTGCTAGCTTTTATATTATATAATATTATAATACTATAATATTTAATTATAACTATATTTTTTAGCTTTATTTAGATCTATTATATTTTATTTGCTTAAAACTTAGCATTTTTTAGTTTTTGCTAGCAATTATTTATTGTTATATAATTATAACATTATAATAATATATTACTTATATATTTAAACTTTTATTAATATTACTACTTTAAAAATTTATAAAACATTTTTAACAAACAAATAGCTAAATATTTAATTTAACTTAATTAAAAACAAACTTAATTATAAAAACATACTAAATTATTAAATTTATTATAAATTTTAATAACTTGTTAATTCTTTAAGCAAACATTTCTTTTTTAACCTTACAAGCATTAAAACATATAGTTTTTATATTTATAACTCCTTTTTTATTTTTTACTAAACTTTATAAAAAAAATACTAAATTGTTTTTTTAATTACTATTATATTTTTTAAAATAAAAAATTAATATTTAATTGTTTTAATAAATATTAATATATATTATATTATTATATAAACTAAATATTTTTTTTTAAAATATTACTGCTTATATTTTATAAACTTATAAATATTAACTATTATTAAATTTATTAAATAATTTTGCCTTTTTATTAAATATAGCTAAAATATTAAAAAAAATTATTTTTAAACTATTAAACTTAAATATTTAGTTAACTTTATTATTTTTATAACCGCTTTTAGTTAGCTAACTAAATTATTTTAAAATATTATATTATTTTAATATTTTAACTTTTTAATTATTTTTATTATAAAATAAATACTTGTACTATTTTTTTTTAACTATAAAAAAAATATAAACTAAACTAATCTTATTAAAAAATAAAGCTTTATAAATAAAGCTTATATTATATAAAAATAAAATAGCTTAAATATTATATATAGTAACCTACTATTATATATAAATAGCTACTATAAACAAAGCTAATTTATTTTTATTAAACCCTTTTTTTAACCTAAATTTTTTTTATAACTTAGCACTTAATTTAAAACTAGCAAAAAAACTAATAGCTTTTTTTAAAAACAATAATATTAAATATTTGTTCTGCTAATTTAACAACTTTATAAAAAACATATTAATAACTAATAAAAAAACATTATATTAAAAATTATTTTAAATTAAATATTTTAATTTATATATTACAAAATTATTTAATATAAATAATTATATATAAATTAAACTTAATATTTACTAATATAATATATATTTATTTAAAAATAATATATAAAAATATATTAAAAATTTAAATTAAAAAGCTATTATTTTAAAAAACTTTTTTTAATTACTAAAAAAGTCTGTTTAATTATAGTAAGCTAGTAAAATTTTATTAAAAAGCTAATAGTTATAACTTATAAACTTAAATATTATTTTATAAAAAATAATAAATAAATTTAAACTTAATATATTAAATATTTTTAATTAATTTAAAAGCTTATAAACTATATTTTTTTTTAATAAAATTTAAGCTAAACAATTTATTAAAAAATAAGCTTTATTTATTTTTTATTTTGCTTATATAACTAGCTATAATAAACTAGTATAACAAATAGCTAAAATATATAACTTGTTATCTTTTAACTTTAAATAACTAATAATATAACTAAACAAAAGTTTTAAAATAAAAAACTTTTTAAATTACTTAAAAAAAAAAACAAAAGCTTATAAAAATAGTTTTTTTATAACTAGATTAAATACTTTATATTTTTTTATTAATTAAAAACTAGCTATAAATTAATAGTTTAAAATACTATAGGTATAAATACTTTTAAAAAAATAACTACTTATACTAATAGCATATATTTTTTATAATAATAAAAATATAGCAACGCCTACTAAAATAACAATAAAAAATATAAATTTTAATATAAATATTTTTTTTAAAAACAATAATAGTAGCTGCTTATAATAATAAAACAGCTGGACTTAATATTTTTAATAAAGTTAGCAAAGTATATATAATAAATATAGTACTAATAACTAATAATATAATTATTAAAAACAACGTAAGCAAAGCTTTAAATAATACTTAGGACTAATAAGTACTAAAAGCTAATTTTAGTATAACAAATATTTTAGACTTTTTAAACAATAAAAACGCTAAATTAAGTCCTACTAAAAAAAACAATAAATATATTTTAATAATAAAGTTTTTATTACTATAAATAATATAAAAAAAAATAACAAAAAAGCTTAGCTTATTATAAACAAATATTATATATTAAAAAAACATATTAATAATAATATTAATAAATTAAAAGTAGCAAATAAATAGTTTTACTCCTATTTTTTATATAATTTTTTAATACTAGTTATAAAAACTATATATTATATTAGCAATATAATACCTAAAAAGCATAAAATATGTTATAAATATAAATAGCTTTTTAAATTATATAATAAATATATAATATATATATATTAAAACAGCTATATAAAACTACTAGCATAAAAAATAGTTAAGCATAT
>MU392889.1:0-17755 GCA_022578505.1 Nemania abortiva | reverse complement strand
CCAAAATATTATAAGCTTATTATTTATATATTTTAGTTAATAAAGCTAAGTAATAAATATATAATAAAATTAAATAAATTAGTTTATATTAAAACTTAAAAGCTATTTTTATAGCTATTTAATTTTTTTTATATATAAGATTTTAGTAGCTTTAAACTTTTAATAATAGCTTTTTATATAATTTATATTTTATAATTTAGTTATTAAAAAAACAATTTTTAAATAATAATATATTTATTTTAAAATAAAAAGTTTTAAAGTTTATAATATATATTGTTTAATAAAAACTAAATATTATAAATATTAATAAGTTTATTTTTAAAGTGTTATAAAGTAGTTTTTAAACTTAAATAAACTAAAAAGCGCTTTTAATTTAGTATTAAGTTAATATTATTTATTAAATAAAAAAAAGTACTAATAAAATATGGCTGCTATAGGTATAAAGCTAAAAAAACTTAGTTTAAATATAAAAAGTTATTATATAAGTTTATTTAAAAAGGTTTTAAAAATATAAATATTATAAAATAATTATAAAATTAAACGTTAATTAAATATATTTAAAAATAGCTTTATTTTAAAACCGGCCTTATTATATACTATAGTATTACAGTATAGGATTTTTAACTTTAAAAGCAGCTAAGCTTTTTTATTAACTGTTATGTGGGTAATCTATTAGGTAAATCTACTATAGTAGTTTATAGGTAGACATAGTGTCCCTAGAACCTTTATTAGACTTGCATATAGGGCTGCCTATATTTTAGTAGCTAGCAATCAGTTAAATTAATTTTATTGTTTATATTTTTTTGTTTTAAATTATTAAATTTATTAATTTGTTTTATATTATATAAAATAGTACTATTATTTATTTTATTTTAATATATTAATAGTTTTTATATTTTTGTTTTTAATTTTATTGTTAGCTTTTTTATTATTATAACTATAAACTTTTAGTTTATAGGCTATTAGTTGTTTTATTTTTTAGCTATAAATTATTTATATTTATAATATATTATTAATAAAAATATTTATTTTATTTGCTTTATTATTTTTATTAATATATTATTAAATAACTTTATTTTATATTTTATAAAATAAATAAAATTTTATTAAACGTTTTAGCTATTTTTTTAGTAATAATATAAAAAGTATGCAGTTTTTTTTAAACTTTAAAATAAATTAACCTTTTTTTTTTTAATATTAGTATTATTTTTTTATATTTTAAGGTTGCTGCTATAAATGTTTATATTATTTTTTTTTAATAGCTTTATTATTTAATATTAATTAAACTATAGTAGTATAAATGTTTTAAAAACTGTTTAAATAATATTATTTAATAAAAAAAAGCTAAAGCTGGTTTTTTTATTTAATGTTTTAATAAACTTAAAAGTTTTAATAGCTGGTTTTTTTGCTAGTTTTTTTATAAAACTTTATATTAGTTTTTTTGTTTTTTTTTTTTATTTTATTTTTTATTTTTAACTGTTTAATTATAAAACTTTAAAAATTTTGGCTTTAATATTAAAACTTTTAAAAAAAATTAATTTTAATAAACTATATACTTTTTTTTAATTTAAGCTTTTTTAATACTTTTTAGCTTATTTTTTTTATTAGTAGCAAAAATATTTTAAACTTTTTTTATTTTATAGCAGACTTAAATAGTATAGCTAGATTTTTATTTATTGCTAATATATTTTTAAAATTATTATTATTTAATAATATATTATTTGCTATAAATATAATTAGTGTTTTATTAGTAAAGTAACTTATAAATATAATAATTTGTTTTATAATAGTTATAATAAAGTTATTTTATAAACTTAATTTTAATTTAGCATTAGTATTAAGTAATAAAGCTGCTAATAATATATTTGTTTTTAAGTTAAATAATATTAGCTATTTTAACTTTAGTATTAAAAACTTTAAAAGTTATAATATTATAGTTAATAGCTAGGTTATTATTTATATTAATGTTTATATATTTATTAACTACTTTAAGTATTTAGTAGCTATTAAAGGTAAATAGGTGGTTAAAAAAGTATAAGATTTTTGCTTATAAGGGATAGCTTTTTATTAGCATACTGTTAAATTATTAAACTTTAAATATATAGCTTTTTTTAAAAGGCTAATTAATAAATTATATATTTTTTTAAAAAATAGATTTAAAAAAACTAAGTTTAAAGCAGTTAAATTTTTTGCTGCTTATATTTTTACTTTTTATAACTTATTTTTTAGTAAAAATATTAAATCTTTTATTTAGTAAGTTTTAGTAGATATTTAAGCTTATAATTTATTATAAAAAGCTTAGCTTTTATAAATATTTAAATTATTTAATTTAAAAATCTAGGGTATATTATTTAAGCCAACAAATTAAACTATACTAGCTATTTTGTTAAAAATACTTATTTAGCAGAAAAATATTTTTATTAACTATATATAAAAGAGATATAAATATAAGAAACTTAGTAAACAGCTGCAAGCCGCCCCCTAGAACGGCCCCCCTGTTGCCGCTTATTATGGCAAGCAATATGATAACTACTTTTTTTTAAACTATTATAATGGGCGTTTATATATTGATTAGAGAGGACAGCTTTTAGGCAGAGGGCGTTGGCAAGATAGGAGGAATTTGCTTTTGTTTAGATAGAATTTTTTTTATGGCAGAGGGCGAGGATACTTTTAAGACTATTGTAGTGTATATGGTTAGGCAGACTAGGGCAGATGTTCTGTGGGTATGAATTATTTATAAGAACAAGGGTATCTAAGGCGTGACTAGAGGCCGGGTTATATGCCGCTTTTTAATACCTGTTGACTATATTCTTTTTTTTTACGAACTTAGTATTTTTTGTGTTAAGCTCTACATTGGAAGAATAATTATGGCCGACTATGGGTGCACTTTGCTGATGAGGAGGAACAGTTTACGTAGGACGACTTCGGTTATGAAGGTTAGTATACCTTGCAGGAGGACCCTGAGTTGGCATATGACCCAGCGGTGGAGGAATATGATACCCCTCAGCCTTTCGAGGAATCCTACAAGGAGGTTGTCCAATTTGGTACCGTGGTAGAATTAGCCGATCAATACACCTGTCACTGTTGTGGCGACTCTTTTTCCAGCAACAACACACTGTACACACACGTGAGAGATAGTCACCCATACCAAGACCCTTAGGATCTTCCGGCTCTATTGGTTAACATGGCCCTTATTTCGACAGAATCCCCTCAGGATCATATGATCCTAGAGCAGGCTTCACCAGTGGACATGGCGTTGTTTTCGACAGAACCCCCTCCGGATCAAGTGGTCCTAGAACCCCATAGTCCTCAGCCCAGCCCTCAAGACGATCATCAGATCGGTTCCTCTAACATTTATAACCAGGATTCCTTTTATATTAACCTTTAGATCAATTCCCCTTATACCAACTATCAGATCGACATCCCCTAGGGTACCTCTTACCAGCAATATGACTAGTGCTATGGCGCTGCTGAGGTCAGACCTGAGGTCAGACCTGCGGGCAAGGCTTGGGCAGACCCCAGACCCCAGACCCCAGAAGCTTAAGGTCACCCCGACCGCTAAGGTATCACCTCAGACCCCTTAGACCCCTGAAGTCAGGAAGCCGGTCAACACCTCCTATGACCCTCAAGCCCCAGACCGACGTATGTCCTTGTCCAACATTCTGGATGGTCCATACCGGCCATCCTACAGCAGATCATACAGCAAGCCAGTAGCTGCCCTAGAGCTAACGTATTATTTTATATATACCTTTAGAATTGTTAAGTTATCTGTTGATTTGCGACCGGATATAGGTACAGGTTATGGCTTATAGTCTTAAACATACCTGCAAATGTTTATTACTTTTTTATTAGAAAATATATAAAAAAAGCGAATCTGTGGTAATACTAAATGCTTTATAACCCTGGCGGACAACTTGTGGCTTGCCTGGTGTTACTTAAATGTAAAAATCCGTAACCGATCAACCCCTCTAATTGTTAAAAGTATTAGTGACGCTGTATATATATCAGACAAGTATGTAATTTTATGGATGAACTTTTAAAGCTAGGATAAAGAGGGCAAGCCGGCGATTGTACCCTAGAAGCGTGAGCGGTTATAGTCTCAAGGTACCAACCATAGTATTAAGGTTTGTTTTCTTTTTATAGAAGAGTTGTTAAGCAAGCCATAGGATGGTGAAAAAAATATTGCCAAGATTTAGAAAAGTTTTGCTGAAATTTTTGCAGAGCTAGAGAAGCATTTATTTATTAAAGCTGGGTTTTTATATATTAAGTTTTTTAATAATATATTATTAGTTTTTGCTATAGCTAATAATAAATTTGTTTGTTTTAATTTTTATAAACTATTTAAAACTTTTATAAAATATTATATAGCTTAAGCAAAGTAATATTTAGTATTAATTACTAATAGTTAGCTTTATTTTTAATTTTTTATTAAAGCTTATTTAGTATATTAATTTTTTTAAAATAATATAACTTAGTTATTTTTAAAATTAAACAAGTTTTTTTTAAAATATATTAATAATAAAAATAATTATTTAATAATTAATAAAAACTTTAATATTATTAATATTATTAATTAGTAAATAATATATATTGTTTTATAATAAGAGGTATTTATATTATTTTTTATATTTACTAATATAGAAGCTTTTTATAATAATAATATTTTGTTTAATATAAAAAATGTTATATTAAGTAAAACTTTATATAAAAAGGGGTTAAAGCTAGCAAGCTATATAAAAAATAAAAAAGTAAAAAGATTTTTTTAAAGCTTGGGGCTTAAAACTAAATAAGCTAATATGTTACTATTAACAAATGCTATTTTTTAGGTTTTTAGGGTTAAACAGGGCTAAAATAAATAAAAAAAATCAGCATTAAAGTAATATAAAGGCAATAAACATTTAAAAGCTTTTATACTTATAAAAAGGTTTTCTATTTACCAAAGAGGTTAGCACCACAATTAGGCCCCCGGCAGGGGGTCCCCTATAAAGGGACACTTCACCGCGTATTCAACCCTAAAGTGAAGATCTACCCTAGAGTAGTGTAGCAACTGCTAAGCTAATTTTAACGGTTTGCTCTTTTGAACTTGTATCTAGTACATTGTTTGCGCTTAGCTGGTTTGTCTGCTCCTTTGAGCTTTTCTTACTTCGTAAAAACTGCTAGATCTAAGCATATGGAACGGATCCTGCAACTAGCTATGCAGGTACCGCAGCACCTAAAGCTTATTGTATATCAAAACCCCACTGGCACAGCAAAAGCTTGTTCCTTAAACAATTGTTGTAAGCTAAAACAATCATTGTAAGCCAAAACAATCATTGTAAGCTAAAACAATCATTGTAAGCCAAAACAATCATTGTAAGCCAAAACAATCATTGTAAGCTAAAACAATCATTGTAAGCTAAAACAATCATTGTTACCCCACCTATTCTCCCGCTATGGACTAATAATGTAGATCCAACTGGACCACAATACTTATAAGTATATAGGTAGCCTACTAGGAATCCTTCCTAGTAGACCTTTCCAACTACAACCACCACTTGGAGACTGATCTGTAGCCTACATACTAGGTAGACTACAGAACGCCTTTTAGAAGTGGTTACCTTACACGCACAATAAAGCCTACATAAGATAAGCCCCGATTAAACTGCGTCATATCCCATCTATCTCTATGTCAACCTTCCTTTATCCTTCAATGGAGGCCGAGATTGCGAAATTGCGCGCATTGCTCGATGAAAAGGATCGCAAACAGAAAGATACCGAGGCATTGCTCGATGAAAAGGATCGCAAACAGAAAGATACCGAGGCATTGCTCGATGAATCGGATCGCAAACGCAAAGATGCTGAGAAGCGCGCCGAGAACTCGAGGCCACAGACGCTCCAGACATTCCTCGAATCCTGCCACGCACTTAGCCTTGCTATCCGAGTGGTAACCAAACGGTCGCTGACCACACAGGGCAACACCACCAACCCAACCGGCCGGGTCTACCCTCAACGAATTATTCCGTGGGACAAATATGACACACAACAGGAGGGCATATGGAGCCGGTTATCAGGCGACTGGCCCTTCTGTTCAGGCGCCATCTTCCCATCTGCGCACGCGCTCGATTATGTCGCATCCCGGATTCGCCCCATCACTAGCGAAACGGGCCTGCGCGACTTTGAGCGCGACACGGTCGAGAACGCCGTCGAACAGCTGGTTGACGAGGTCTACAAAGACGAGCAGCTGCGTGTTCACCTCGGCATCCAGGGATCAGTTACTTTTGAGAACCACACGAACCTGGAAGGTGCTGTCGACGCCGATTCCGAATCTACCCAAAACATGGCCAATGCTAAAGGCACCGACGTCACAACGCCAGCCCCGAAGCGACCTCGTCCCAAGGCCCATCGCAAGGGCCGGAGAGGCCCTGCCGACCAGTTCTGCATATATAGAAAATCTGACGGCCAAGATGTCCCAGTGCTTGCGATCGAGTATAAGGCGCCGCATAAGCTGACTAAGGACGAGGTCGTTGTTGGTCTTAACAAGGAGATCCAGCCAGAGCGCGATGTGATCAACAAGGACGGCAAGGGCTTCTCTTTCACGTCCAAGCGCCTCGCTGCCGCCGTCATTACTCAACTGTTCTCTTATATGGTTGATAAAGGTATCCAATACGGCTATGTGTGCACAGGAGAGACCTTTATCTTCTTGTATATCCCTAGCGACCCTTCTGCCGTATACTATTCCGTCTGCGTGCCAAATACGGATGTTGAAGACGAGGACAAGGATCGTCTTCATCGCACCGCTGTCGCTCAGGTATTTGCTTTTGTGCTCCAGGCCCTTCGATCACCGCCGCCGTCATTGTCGTGGCACGACCGCGCAGCGGGTCTTAATACTTGGGCTGTGGAGGTCGAAGACGTGTTACGAAACATCCCTGAAACTGAGCGCAAGCCTCCAAAAGCATCTCCCTACAAGCCCCAACGCTGGAAGAGCTTTACACGTTCGCCAATTAAGACACGTTCTAGCTGTCGCTCGGAGAAAAATCCCTATCCCCGGCACAAAGACGAGAGCGAGGACGAAGATCCCCCCCCCTCCCCATCCGTCTCTCGATCCCTACGCTCCTCCACGAAAGCGCCTGCGTCAACAGGTACCGCGGCCAAGGGCGCAAGGCCGGGCTGTGGCAGAGGTGGTACAAGCGACAAAGCCAAGCAATACGCGCAGAAGGGGGCGCAGACCAGGATTCAAGACCGGCCCTACTGCACACAGAAATGCTTGTTGGGACTGGCGAGCGGCGGGCCCATGGACAACGGATGCCCCAACTTCAGTGCCCATCGGCGACAGCACATTAGCCCATCCGAGTTCCTACGCCTGGTACGCGCCCAGTTAGCCAGTGATCGTGGCCCAGATGCGGACACTATACCGCTCTACCTAGCCGGATCTGTCGGGGCGCTTTTTAAGATCCGCCTGTCTTCTCATGGCTATACTCTTGTTGCTAAAGGTGTAGAAGAAGACCACATACCTCGTCTACAACATGAGAGAAAGGTGTACGACAAGCTACGTACGATTCAGGGGAAGTATGTTCCTGTGTGTCTTGGCGAAGTGGATTTGGTCCTGCCGTATTATTACGACGGCGGTGTCTTTGTACGGCTTTTGTTCCTCGGCTGGGCTGGGCGGCCCTTATTTGATCTGCCTAGCCAAGCTGACAAGAACGCTGTCATCGATGCAGTCTGTGTAGCATTTAAGGCGGTTCATCATTTACGGATCCTCCATGGTGACGCTGAACCACGCAACATACTTTACAGCAGTGGTAGTAGCAATGTTATGATTGTGGACTTTGAGCGAGCTAAACTTCTCGATTGTGAGCCTCTTGGTCTCATTGGCTCTAAAAAAAAACGGAAATATGGTACACGTCAAGAAAAGCAAGGCAAAACTGATTTTGAAACAGAGTTGCAGTTTATTACACAGGGTGTTCAGCGTTATATAACATAAAAAATTACGATGTAATAGAGCAAGCCTTATGCAAGTCCCTATGTTTTTCGTTTTATTTTGCTTTTTGTCTTGACTTAACTATTTTTAATAGCATAAGTAGCTAAGTGCTTTCACTAAAACAATAAGTCACCAGCTGGCCCGTATTATAAGCCTTTCTGATAGGTCAATACTGCATCCGCGTGATCCCCTTGCTCATATAGCCCAGATAACTCTCCTGAGTCCCCATTATAAACTGCCTCTTAGTACCTACAGCATATATCAGGTATTCTTAACCTTCGCCTAGGTCCACACCACAAGCCGTGATTTTCTTTGTTCGTAAGAATGAATAAACGTCCAGCAGGTGTAGCATTTGTTAGAGTTCAAAGCTGACCAAGCTCTACGGAACCTGTAGACAGATTTTTGATTTGAACATCGTACAAAGCGCGCCCTTCAAGCAACAAGGCAAGCACAGCTGCCCATACGTTTAGCGCTCCCCACAAGATGTGCCGTATTTGTGTCAAGAAAAAGGCGAGCAAAAGGATATAGGCGATAGGGAGTAAGCGTATCCCAGCAACTGTTCCTAAGTAGTACACTCCGATAGTGGCCCTTTTTTTATAAATACCGAATGCTCTAAGCGTGGCCATCCAACTAGCGGCGAGTACAGATGCCACGGCAATAATTAACAGACCTTGATACCGTATTTATTCCGTGATCGAGTCGTATATTAGAAATAAGACGCCATATCCCTAGCAGTATAATGGTAGTGGAGCACAAGATACCGCCAATGCGCAACTTTTTGGTAAGGGACTCGAATGCTTCATGAGCAAGTCTTTTTGTGATATCACCACATAGGAAAAAGTTAAGTTCTACCCTTAGTCCAAAAGCAATCAAAATGAGACCTAGTTAACGAAGGCCACCTAGATCTGCTACCTCTTGTGGCGCGGTAATGTGGCTCTTAGTGGCTAGTTGATAAGTGGGTCTTGTTAGAAAATGCTTATACTATTACAGTATAGACCCTCTAGATAGTCTCCTCTATCCCTAATACAACCTAGATCTAAGGGCCACTACTAGACTGAATTCATCAATCCATCAACCGCATCTATCACACTCTCCTGGCTGGGTCGCGTCCTTTGCCACGCTAGTTTCCACTTAGTTTGTAGGGATACCGAGCCTACCTAGGTCCGCCACCTCCTTTGGCTGGGTGCCCTCCCCTGCCACGCTAGTATTCACTTACTTGTAGTTTGCAGAAATTGCAACTTACCCTGGAGTAGCTTAGCGTGGGGCAGCTTACCCTAGAATGGTTTAGCATAAGAAGATTTACCCTGGAGTGGCTTAGCTTGGAGCAGCCTACCCTAGAATGGTTTAGCTTGAATTAGTGCCCACTGTAGGCCGCTAGGTAGGTTGCGCGCCACTAATAATGCTTACAATTAAGGACTCAATTGAACGCGCCCTCCTATTATGAAGCAATTGCCAAACCAGACGTTGATTAGGTATGTTTGGGAATAGCTTCATCTTGAGACCGGCCTTTTTATACGTGTGTTTCGCAGGGCGCAAACAAAGGCCTGGTGTTACACCACAGTCTCTTTGTTTCTAAGACTGTGGTGTAACAGTATTCCCTCCTCCCAGCTTCTTCGTCTCGAATGAAGCTATCACTCTTTATCTGACGAGTCGTACAAGCGATCATCCTCCTCATCCTCTCCTTCCGACTCCTGAGTCTCCGTCTCTTTCTTCCTCGTGCGCGGCTCGCTGGCGCATGGCCCGTCTCCTGCTATACCATCGTGGAGGTCCTGATTTGCCTAGGTTAGTGGAATGGAACTTCTACAGGTAGTAGTCGCACCCCTTCAGGTCTGCCGCTGGCTGCCAGCTTGGATCGTAGTGTTGCCAGTCTATCAGGTATTATAGTCCGTTGTCGTTCCGCCTGCTGTCCAGTACGCCATTGCAGAGCCACCTCTCTTCAACGTCTCCTCCTTCCCTTTTAACCAGAACGAGGCCTTGGTCCCTCGATTCGGCTGCCCGGTTCGTAGTGTCCTGCCCTAGGAGTCCGTCTATCAAAGCTAGCTAAAGTTGCGAGTGATAAAAAACAGAAAATATGCCGAGCAAGGGTTCCCTCAATTCCAGTGCGCAGGCCCTGCTATAGCATTTTGTCACCTTATATAGACCTACCCACTTGTTTGTCAGCTTCCTTGTCCCCTCCAACCTCAGGTTCTCCGTGCTCAGCCAAACCAGTTGCCCTGGCTTGTAAATAGGTGCGTCAGCTTTGTGCTTGTTGCTCTGGCGCTGTTGGTCTTCTTGCGCCTTCTGTATGTTTACGCGCAGGTCCTCCAGGATAGACTTCATCGTCTCGGCTATTGTTATGACGTCACATACGGCCAAGTGGTCAGGTAACCAAAGGTCACCTATTACACCTGCCCTAGCCACCACCAGACCTTCTCCCTCCTACTTAGTTCTTCAGTTACATACGAGGTCCTATTTTCATCCCATTCTTGCGTTGCGCGTACATATATAGTGACTCAATATACGCCACTGCGCTCTGCTAGCTATCCTATCCGCTCTGTTCGTCTCTCACATCTCTAGGGCTCATATTCGGGTCCCGTGGGATCAGTGGTTCGATGCCGATTCTCGGGTGGAATCCATAGTTCGCAAAGAATGGAGTCATCTTCGTTGTCGCGGATTCGGTATTATTTGCAGCAAGTTCTGCGAGTGGTAGCCAGTCCACCCAGTCATCCTGGTTTCTTGACACATACAGTCTAAGATACTGTTCCCAAGCCTGGTTCGATATTTCAGTCTGCCCGTTCGTTTGTGGATGATACGCCGTGGAGGGCTTTAGTGTTAAGCCGAGTCGTTTTGAGAGTTATCGCCAGAATCTTGACACAAACTAGCTGCCTCTATCTAAAACAATCCTTTCTAAAACTCCATGTATACGTGAGACAAATGCCTCCGTAAGTTCGTTCATATCGACTATCTCACACAGTATAAAGTGGCACATTTTAGTCAAACAATCTACAACCGCTAGTATGTTTGTATATCTCCTCCCTTGTTGAGTATAGGGGTTGCACGTTCCCCACTCTTAGTGGCACAATGGTAATAACTGCAACCTACCACTACGTTCAACTGCTAGGAGGGGTGTTTAATTCATACACTTGTTTGATTTTATATTTTTTAGAGTTTTTGGGCGCGCATATGTAGCCAGGGGAGGTGTTAGTAGTATTCCGGTAGCTAAAGCTATATAGCTAGTATGGTCTACGTATATAGTGGCCGTATACGGTCTCTCTATTTTTGCTTTCGATCTATTTTGAACTTATTTTAACATATGTTAAACATATGCCTACAACCGCCCATATACCCTCCCCTCATAGAAGCTTTTATAAAAAGTTGTGCATAAGAAGCCTAAAGCGGTTAAGTTATCCTACTTTAAACCGCTGTAATAGTTAAAGTAAACTGCTATAGTTCTGTTATATGTTTTTAAGTATAAATAGTAATATATAAGTAGGTTTTAAATATTTGTTAATATATAAAAAGCTTTAACTATTATTTTTAATAGCTAGGTATTTATATATAAATAGCTTTTTTGTTTTATATTTTAAAAGCAAAAGTATATAGTTATAAGTAGTTAAGGTTATAGCAGGTTTATAGTTTTTTATATATATATATAATATTTTATTAAATAATTATATTTAGCGCTAAAGCAGTAAATATAACTAATGTTAGCATTTTATATAATATATAATAAATAAAACCTAATAAATTATAATAAATTATATTAGTTTATATATTTTGTTAAAACTTTAACTTAAGTGCTATGGTTAATTAAATACTAAAACATATTTAATAAGCTTTTAAAAGCGCAAAAGCAGTACTTTTTACTATATATAACTAAAAGCAATAGCGTTTTATTTAATAGCTGCTGCTTAGTTATATTTTTGTTTAAAAGCTTTAAAATTTATTTTATAAAAACAACTATATTATAAGCAGTAGTAAAAAAAAATACTGCTTAATTAACCTATATAAAAGTATTATTATTTATTAAGTTTAAAGCTTAATTAAAATAATAACTATAAATAGCAATATAAAAAATATTGCTTATAAAAAGCTATATATTTAATAATAATAGTAGTATAAAGCATTTATAAAACTAGTATTTTTATATTTTAATATTATTTTATTAAAAAGTATAAGTATTTTTTTAGTTTTTTTAGGCTTTTTTTAATAATAAAAACGCTAATATTTAATGCTATATTAGTAGCAGCTTTATATTTGCAGTAGTAATATTATAAAAAGCAGCAGTATAATTTTTATTTATACTTTTTATAAAAATTGCCTAAAAAATTAAAAAATAAATATTTGTTATAAACAAAAGAGCATACCTATGTTTTAATAGGCTAAAAATAAAATATAAATATTTTATTATAGCTAATTATTTTTTTAGCTTATGTTTTTATTAATTTAAAAATAGCCGGGTATTTAATAAGCCGTACTATATTAGTAACAATATTATTAATATATTAAAACTATTAAATAGGTTAAACATTTAAATAATTTAATAGAACAGCTGTATTAACTTATAATATAAAAGTTAATAATTATTATTTTAGCTAAAAGTTAAAGATATTAAAATAATATAATATTTATAACATATTATTATAAATTTAAAAAATTATTTATATTTTTTTTTTTATTAAGTTAATAATAAAATTATTTAATACTTATTTATTTTTAACTTATTAAAAATATTAAATAGTAAAATTGTTTAATAAGCTAAGCTTTAGGTTATAAGCTTAAATAAAATATATTATTAAAACAAAGTTTAAATAGTTAATAATATATTATTTAATTTTTATTAAATATTAATGTTTAAAAAAAACGTTTGTTTAAAATAAACTAAAAAATTTTTTATATTAAAGCTTAGCTAGTATATATTAATATTTAATATAATTATTTATTAAAAATAAATTTATTAAATATTAATATTTAAAAAAAACGTTTGTTTAAAATAAAATTAAAAATTTTATATTTTAAAACATATAAATAGCTAAATAATTAAAATTTATAATAATTTTAAACTATAAATAAATAAATAATAATTAAAAAAAAAAAAATTAAAATAAAAATAAAAAAAAAAAAATATTTATTATAATAAAAACTATTTAATTTTTAAGCGGCTAATATATAAAAATTAGTAGTATATATATAAATAAACAAAATAATATTTTAATTTTAAGCATATTATTAATATATATTAAATATATATATAAAACTAGCTATATATGTTTTTTTTTGTTTTTTTATATATTAAGTATATATTTATAATTATTTAGTAAGCCTAGTATACGCTTTTATTTTGACTTTTTTTTACCTCTTTTTAATATATATTAAATATATGTCTCCTTTTGTTTTTTTTTTTAATTGGTTATTTATTTAGTTAGCTGGACTAAGCAGGCAACTAGCTAAAGCATACTATATATATATAATTAATTTAAATTTTTTACTAGTTAAACAAAAGGTTTTATTAGTTATATGCTATATATATAATATATATATATAGCTTAAATTTAATATATAAATAATTAAACTTTAATATATAGCTAATTTAATTTTAGTATATATATATATATAATATATATATATATATATTTAATATATATAGTTTAAGTTTAATATATAGTTAATTTAACTTTAGTATATATTAATATTTATTTAAATTAAACTAATAGTATTATAGAACTTTTAAAAAAGAACTAAAAAGCTAGGTTTTTTTTTAAAAGTTTTATAATACTATTAATTGTTATATTTAATATATTAAAGCAGCAATATTAATAAAATTTTAAAAATATATTAAAATTATAAAATAAAAAAAAAAAGTTTATATATAAGTTTTTTAAACTATATAACAAGCTTTTTATATTTTTTTGTTTTTTTATTTAATTTATTTAAGTTTAGTTATAACTTTAGTACTTAAGCTATAATTATTTTTATATACTAGCTATAACTTTTAAAGCTATATTTAAATATATAAAATAGCTTTTAAAGCTAGTTATAAGCTATAATTTTAAAAAGCTAGGTTTTTTAAAAATTTATATAGTATTAATATATAGCTATATAGCTAGTTGTTAAATAGGATTAATTTATAAATATTTATATAAGTTTAAAAATAGCTTATTTAGTAGTTTAGTCCTTTATACCTAATATAATTATTTTTAAAAGCTATTTTAGTTTATAAATCTATTAACCTATTAATAATATTTATTATAAAGGCTAAGTTTTTTTTTAAAAGTTTTATAATGCTATTAATTTAAATAAGTAATATATTTATTAAATATTTATTATATAATTTAAATTTTAAAAAATTTTATTTTAAAATAGTTTAGTTTAACTTAACTTATTTTAAAATAGTTTAATATAAAATAATTTATTTTAAAATAGTTTAGCTTAATATAGCTTATTTTAAAATAGTTTAATATAAAAAAATTTATTTTAAAATAGTTTAGTTTAAAGCAGCTTATTTTAAAATAATTTAGTTTAAAATAATTTATTTTAAAATAATTTAGCTTAATATAGCTTATTTTAAAATAGTTTAACTTAAAATAATATTTATTATAGGTTGCTAAATAAGTTATATATTATTAATATTACTTATAATTAAAAATTTAATTAAATATACTTTTTTAATTAAAATAATAATATAAATTTATATTAAAAATTTTTAAGCTTTTAAAAATTTAGCTAAAATGTAGTTTTATAAATTATTATTTTAAATTTATTATATAAATTTTTTTTTAAAAACTAATATTTTATATAAAAAGCTTTTAAGCTATATTTTAAATTTAAATAAAGTTAATAAATATATAAAAAAAGTTATTTAAATTAAACTATATAATATAAATAACTTTGTTTAATAGACTTATAAGGCATATAAACCATTATATTTAAGTTTTTTAACAATATTAAAGCTTTTATTTATATGTTAAGTTTATTGGACTTTTAAATAATATTAAAGTTTTAATTAAAAGTAAAAAATAAATATAATAAAAATAGCGCAATATATTACTAAAATAACAAAATAAGTTATTAAAAATAAAAAATAAGCTATTAAAAAAAAAAGTAACTATTATAGCAATATAATAAACTACTAAAAAATTAAAACAAGTTATTATAACAATATAATAAGCTATTAAAAAAATAAAATAAGTTATTAAAAAATTAAAATAACTACTAAAAAATTAAAATAAGCTATTAAAAAATTAAAACAAGTTACTAAAAAAATAAAATAATTATTATAATAATATAAAAAGCTATTAAAAAATTAAAACAAATTATTAAAAAAATAAAGTAACTATTATAGCAACATAATAAGCTACTAAAAAAATAAAATGCAACACATAAAGCGCAGTATACTATTAAAACAATATAATAAATTATTAAAGCAACAAAATAAATTACTAAAAATATAAAATAAACTATTAAAAAAATAAAATAACTATTCTAGCAATATAATAAACTACTAAAAAATTAAAATTAGTTACTAAAAGATTAAAATAAGCTATTAAAAAAATAAAGTAACTATTGTAGCAATATGATAAACCACTGTAACAACGTAATAAGGCACTAAAAAAATAAAATGAGTCACTAAAGGATTAAAATAGCCTATTTAAAAAATAAATGACCACTATAGCAACATAATAAACTACTAAAAAATTAAAATAAGTTACTAAAAAAATAAAATAACTACAGTAAAATTAAAATAAGCCACTGAAAAAATAAAGTAACTACTGTAGCAACGCAATAAACCACTAAGGGATTAAAATAAGCCACTAAAGAAATAAAATAACCATTATAACAATATAATAAGCTATTAAAAATTAAATTAAAAAATATTAAAAGATTAAAATAAGCCATTAAAAAAATAAAGTAACTACTATAGCAATATAATAAGCTATTAAAAAAACAAAATAATAATTATACTAACAAAATAATTGCTACTAAAAAAATAAAATAATTATTATAATAATATAAAAAACTATTATAAAATTAAAATAAGCTATTAAAAAAATAAATAACCATTATAATAATATAAAAAACCACTAAAAAATTAAAACAAATTATTAAAAAATAAAATAAGCTATTAAAAAATTAAAATAAATTATAAAAAAATTAAAACAAGCTATTAAAAAAATAAAGCAAGCTATTAAAAAATAAATTAAACTATTAAAAAAATAAATAGCTACTAAAAAAATAAGCGATTTATTAAAATAAAATAGCTTTAAGTATTAAAAAATAATATAAGTTATTAAAAAAATATAATAAAACTATATAATTAAAAAAAAATAATTAAAATTAATAATAATATTAAATAAGCTATAATATTTAAGCTTTTATAAACTTTAAATTAAAATATTTAAGTTTTATTAAATTTTTTATTTATAAAATATTTATTTAGCTTATTTATTTTTTTAAAATATTATTTATTATTAATTAAGCTAAATAAATATTAACTTTTTTAAAAAAGCTTTTTATAATATTTATAATTTAAAATATATAATATTTATTATATATATTTTTTATTTAGGCAGCTTTATTAAAAACAATTAAAAAATATAATAAAAAAAGCTAATAAAAAAAAAATTAAAAATTAATATATTTTTTAAATATTAATAATAAAACAACTGTTTAAAAAAAACAATTTTTTTATAATTAGCAGCTTTTAATATTTTTAAAAACATTTTTAAAAACGTTTAATAAAATAAATATATTTTTATTATAAATTTATTTTTTTTATTTATATTAAATTTTTAAATTTATTAAAATTAATATATATAAGCTATAATTATAAACAAACAAGCTTAATAATTTAATTTTTTTTTTATTATTATAACTAACGTTTAACTAATATTTAAATTATTAAAAAATATAGTAATAAAAGCTTTTTAATTATAAGTTTTAGTTTTATTATAATATTATTATAAATAAATAATTAAATTAATTTTATATTTTTAAATAAAATAAATAAGTTATATTTTTTTTAAAATAAATATTATTTTATTAGCTTATTTATATATAAAAATATTGCTTATTTATTTTTTAGCTTTATATATTATTTGTTTTAAAGTTTTATTTATTAAAAATACTGCTTAATTACTTTTATTTACTTAAATTTTATTTACTAAATTATATATATAAAATATTAAATATAACAAAATTAAATATTATTTTATTAGCTTATATTAAACTATATATAAAAAAAAAAAGCTTTTAAAAAATAAACTAATTATAAAAAAAAAATTTATTAAACTTAAACAAAAAGCTTTTTATAACTAAAAATTAGCTAATTATATAAATAAAATTAAATTTATAAACTAATAAAACTATTTATTATTTTATAAATATAATTAGTTTTTTTATTAATTAAAAAAACTAAAATAGCAACAAAATTAAAAAAAGCGCTGCTAACAAATAATAAAAAAATAAGCAAACAAATATAAATAAATAATAAAAAAATAAACAAGCAAATATTAATATAAAAAAATATAAAATATACTAAAATATTAATAAACTTTTTTTAAAAAATATTTTAAAAAGCTTAAGCAGCTTTATAAAATATTATAATTTATTATATATTATTAACTAACTAAAATATTATAAATATTAAATAGCTTATTTATTTAATAAAACTATTTATTTTTAATTTATTAATAAAATAAATAATAACAAATATTAAATATAGCTTATTAAAACATTATATTAATATAATATAATATATATTATTTTAGTTATAATAATTAAAAATATTTATAAATTATAATAAATATATTTATTAATATA
>MU392888.1:0-18900 GCA_022578505.1 Nemania abortiva | reverse complement strand
TTATAAAACATTTTTTTTTTTAGTTATTATTATAGCTTAATTAAATTATTTTGTAATAAAAATATTAATATTATAGTTTTATATATTAAAAAAAAATATATAACTATTATTAATAGCTTTTAATAAAAAATTTAAAATTATAACAAAAAAATTTATTTTATATTTTTAAATAAAATAAAAATTTAATATATTAATAATAAAAGTTTTAAAATAAAAATAAATTATTATTAAAATAATAGCTAAATAGCAATTAAAATATAATATAAAAATAAGGCTTAATATTATTAATTTTTAAGCTTTTTTTTTAATATACAAAAGGTTTCCTTTTCTTATATAATAATAGGCCTATAATATAGTTACCCCAAGGGGTCCATTCCTATACCTGCGACCTAGTTGTCTGACAAACATATACTATTACCTGCCCCTATGTATAGGCCTTGTGACAGTCTGTAACCATTTATGAATCCTTCTACTAACCCATAGTGTTAGTATGGTAGTCCGACGCGGACCAACGCGGCCGCGCCCGCGAGCGCCACAGGTAACATATGCTTTTCTTTCCCTTCTTGCCCTTTGAATTTTCTATGGATGAAAGAAGGAATTCGTATTTCCATAACCCAGGTCGTATTCGAATCGCTTGAAACTTCCTTGTGCTTTTCTTCGGTCTCCTTTAATAACATGACTCTCCATCAAGGTTTCTTTTAAACGTTGAGGCAGCTGTATAACCCAAGCTATGAGGCTAGGATTGGCATTAAGTAGGTGATTAGATATCGGAGATGTCTCGATCTTGACTACATACGATCAAATAACCCACGCCTCCAAGGTACAGGACAAAGAGGCTGTTTGTATGTAGATGTCCAGCTATTGGAAGTAGTAGTTAGGGTTCCTCGTGCGTCAACAAGTATTCAGGACCTACCCATACAGTGCCATTCGTACCTAGAAACCCGTGACAGGAGAAAAGGCTTACTTCCTTCCCAATAGCCACCTTGGAGCCCGGATAATAAATATAGGACTACAAAAGCTACTCATCCCTCTAATTTATCTTATTTATCTCTCTCCGGCTGCTATATTTACCCGACGTCCTAAGCTACGCAATCCACATTGTAGAATGTTTCACGATCTACCTTGAAGCTCATTAATATTGTCGCCCATAGCATCGAAGTCGAATGGTTGCATCATTATGATCTCGGTTTACTAAGCGCACTTGTGGCTTCCTATCAGTCACGTAAGAATAGGAAACTACGCTGGGAGATTCTCGAAGGGAGACCAGTCAAGGACCAATAGAAATTGATGAGGTGGCCATGCTCCCAGCAGGTAGGACGTGGACGCGTGGCACTACCTCCTGGATCAGACATGTCGCTTTGCCTGATTGTCTAGGATACGAATTTAAAGCAGGCTATGTAACGAAGTTTGAGGCGTCGGGCCCATCACCCATCATACAACATCGGCAAGAACGACTTGGCAGAGACTAATCACCATCAATAACTCTTGGAGTGCGTCTCAGTTAGGCCTAATGTGCCTCGAACTGCGGCCATTCATAGTAACTTGAATGGCGATTTCAAGTTGTGGTGACGCTGCTAAACTTAATTTAGTGATCAATCAAGCCACTTTGCATGTAATCAAGGGAAGCCATTCAAACCAGGGCAAGAGATTGTCTGGAAGTCCAATTGCTACCCCACCTTACCTTATGATATGCCCTTTAACAGCATCCAGATAACGTATTACTACTATTTATGCTGGTTAAATGAATCTAGGGAGAGTTAGTAGTTATGTAAAATAGGAAATCTGGCCTTTAAAAGAGTTAACTAGTATATTTGTTAAATATCTCCTGAGTGTTAAAGGAGAACTTGAAATCTTTTGCTCCTAAGCAATCATTATTAGGGTAAATAACCACTGGCTAACAGCCTTAATACTAATAAAATGTTAGATTGTTATATTGCTAAAGGTTTAACCATAGTTTTATATTATATATCTAGGGGTATTTTGTATATATATATACTTAATAATAGTTTAATTGTCTAGGTATTGCTCCTTTTGCCTGTGTTTTTAACCTATGCTTTAATAATATAATAATGTTATATTTTACTATTATTTAAGCTATACTTTTTAAAAAGTTTAAATATTAAGTATGGTTTATTAACTTTATATAATTTTAAAGTTTAAAAAAAAGCTGCTTATTATAAAAAAAAAGTATTATTATAATATAATATTAATTATTTAAAACTTATTATAATAATAATATAATAATATTAAAAAGTTTAAAATAATTTTTATATTTTATAATAGTTGCTTATATTATTAAAAGTTTTTTAATTTTTTATAACTTTTAATATAAAAAGCTTAAAAACTTATTTTGTTTTTTAAAGCTTATAACTTTTTATAATTTAATATTATAACTACTTTTTAATAAAGCTTTATTATTATAAAGGTTTATTAATTAAAATATATATTAATATATAAAAAATTTATATATTTATATTGTTTATTTTAATTTATAATTAAATATTATTTATTAATATATAAAAATAATTATTAAAATAGCTTAATATTTATTAATATTAATTATATTTTAAAAGTTTAAATATTTTTATATTTAAATATTTTTAAAAAATTTTTATAAAATATAAAAATAATATAAGTTTTAAATTTTTTTAAAAAAAAACCTTTTTAAGCTAACCTATTTAGCTAACTAAAAAAAAAAACTTAAATCTAAAAAGCTAAGCTATTATATAAAAAAAATTTAACGCCAAGTGCTTAGCTAATAAGGTAAGTGCCACAGTAGCTCTGCCACCCGCACCGTCTTACTACCCCCTCTTTATAAATTTCATACTTCCAGTACATCTTGGAGAGGTTTGAAAGACTTGTTATGGTATCTGGATGATTGTCCCCCAGCACTTTACTTGTCATATCCATAACACTCGTCTGCAGGTCTATGGCTTCACTAACCTTCTCTTGACGGTAGTATAATTCAGCCATAACCGACATATGTGAGAGAGTAGCGGGATGTTCCGGACCGAATAGCCGCTGGAATGCCTCCATCGCCTCATTTCCTAATTCTTCACCCCTTTCCCAATGCCCCTGTTCGCTGTATGTAGCAGTGAGACTAGCCATGCACGATAAAGTGAGCCTGTCCTCTTTTCCATACTTATTCAAGCATGCGTCCAAGACAGTTTTCTCCATTAATTCGGCATCCTTCCACCGGCCCTGCGACCAGTATATCGTGGCAAGATGCAGCTTGCCTTGCAGGGTGCTGACATAGTGATCTTCTTTGCCGTCTAAGGCGTCCACAACATGCTTTGCAAATATTTCTGCTTCTCCCCATTTACCATCGTAGTAGAGCATCAGAGACAAATGTTGAGCGAGAGTCACTGCAGCGGGGTTCTCGGGGCCTAGCACTCGACAAAGACTTTCGAATTCGTGTCTCGTCACCTTTATCGCCTCCTCCAAAACGTTATGCTCACGATAAAGGTTTTCAATCGACTCCATTTCAGAGAAATATCCCGACTCTAATAGCGTCGCGCAAAGCTTTCCTGCGTTTTCGATAAAATAGGAACCTTCGTTAAGTACCTTCTGAATGTCGATACCTGACTTTTTCGCTATCTCCCATATCTGGCCTTGCTCTTCAGCATTGGCTGAATGGCCAAACCCGATCCCCCAGCAGAAGCCCAGCTGGCCAGCGAGAGGCCCCGGTGGATCGAATGAGGCTATCTCTTCTAAGCATTTCACAATGTGCGATCGCACACGGTAATCACATGAATAGAGTGCATGCAATGACTGGGAAAGCTACTCGTCGTTAGCTTCTATGATGACAGGAACACGGAAGCCTTACGTGAAAGTCTTCAGCTAGTGGAGGGTTATACTGGAAGCCATTGCCCTCATCCCGAACCGTTTCATTGCTGTTATCCAGATGACTCATCACTTCGGATAGATCGGTGATCCTCTCACTTGGATCCCAGGCTAGTGCCCCATGAAAAAATTGCTGTAGTGATAATCGGGCTGGAGTGTCGAGGTCTTTACTAGCCGTGATTAAATAGTCGGAAAGATCGAGTGGAGGAACACGCTCCCTCAAGCCTGCAAGATTTTTTAACGACGCGTTTTCATCGCCATCGGTGTATTTCAAAACAATAGCAGCAGGTGTTTCGGGGAGTGGTTCATCTCCTGAGAGGTACCTTTCGAATATGAACCATAAGCAAAGCATGCCGTACGAGAAGATATCGGCCCTTACTGCTTGAGCTAAAGTAAAGTCCGGGTATTCATGCAACTCCGGCGCATACCATGGATAAGATTCCGGAAGACGGATCGGGACCTGGTCGCCTTGATCCACGCTGGAGTAACCAAAGTCGGCGACTTTTGGAATAAATGACCCATCTTCTTGTCTAAAGACAATCATATTCTGGGGTTTGATGTCCCCATGGATTACGCCTAATGCCCACATGAGTTAGGGGTCAGATTCTCAACAGGGGAATATGTAAGATACACACGATTTGAATGCATTGTTGCGAGAGCTAGTCCGATCTGTAAACAGATGCTTAAGCGGGCCGCGTGGTCTAACGA
Organism: Nemania abortiva; assembly: GCA_022578505.1. Classification (NCBI taxonomy): domain Eukaryota; kingdom Fungi; phylum Ascomycota; class Sordariomycetes; order Xylariales; family Xylariaceae; genus Nemania; species Nemania abortiva. The sequence goes on along the minus strand of MU392888.1, from coordinate 14,349 downwards.
TTGGCCAGCGGGTAGTGCCGCAAAATGGCCGAGATCCCCATAACGCGACATTTCAAACAAGAGAACTGGCCAAACCTTGGTACTTTTCAATGAGTCCGTAGGACTAGACTCAGAATTATTCTCGCCCAAGGATGGAGAGACATCCCAGGACACGCCTTGCAGCTCAAGGATGTTTGGATGGCCGCGAATACCTTCATGGGCAAGAACTAAGATCTCGCTAATAATGCGGCGGAAAATCTCTTCATCGTCGAGTCGTAATCGATCCTCTTCCGACACGCGCTTGAAGGCGATGCTCGTTTCCGGGTTTACGACGGCTTGGCTGATCTGGCTGGTACCACCCTTTCCAATCAGGCGTCTGGTTGACTGCCACTGCAGAGGCAATATCTCAAGCTTGAGGTCCTGCACAGCTGATAGAAATGTGATGAGGTTACAGGATATTGGATTATCGGGCGTGTTAAGGAGGTTACTTGAGAAAAGCCGTGGATTTTCAAAGGTCGATAGGTTGGCAGCGAGTGGTAGCAAAGGCAGATCTAGCTGTTCAACAACCATTCTTAGAAAATGACACTGCTATACACAACCTCTTGAGGCCAATCGGTGCGGCCCGGTTGGCCGCCCTATGTCGTTGCGAGATTGCGATCACTTACAATTGGAGAATCCATTGCTTGATAAGTCGGATTCTCACTTAAAGAGACTTAGTCGCTTAGATAGCAACTTGACCCGTCTCAACTTGATGTGAGATGTGGCTGTCCATACCCCTCATTTTCACGTCAGCAACCATGTAGCATCATACTATGTACATGAAAGCTGTACTGTCACGTGACCTGGAGATTTCTTGGATGATTACCCCTGCGATCTATTGTTCGAAAAGTGTACTATCTTGCAGCTTTCTGAGTTATAACACCATGCTGGATCAGTCGTAGTACCACCATGATACCATATGAGATTGGCACGCGTTAGGATGCATTCCCACCCTCTTGAAGGTCCTTCAACTTGTTTAGTGCCTCTTCCTGGTGAGCCTCTAGACTGAAGTTGAACAAGAATTCCCACCTAGGGCCCAACTCCATTTTGAGCTTATCTGGATCTAAACCGGCTTTACTCTGTCTGCAGACGATCTGACCTGTTTGCCTGCTAGACTCAATAACACGTTGGCATCTGGGCCGCCTGACTGCGTCGAAGGCCCTGAATGCTGTACTTATCTCTCCGGCTGAGGATAACTTGCCGAGAAGAGCCCCTAGGACTACAGCATCTTCGAAAGCCTGGCCAGCACCGGCTGCTTGCCAGGGAGTTGTCGCATGAGCGGCGTCACCAATTACGCAGATACGTCCATTGGCATAGGTAGATGTTGACTTATGCTCCCACTGCGCATACTTCTTCGGCTCGGCTTGGTCTAGAATGAGCTAAGAACTGATCAGGGTATATTCGCCGGAAATAGAACATAAACCTCATAAGTGTATGTTCAAAGAAGCCGAAGCAAGGGTTAGCTCACGGACAACGACTCACCTCTATCACGCCTTCGGTGACTGGCCCGTCGGTCCAGCCGCTCATGGCCCAGGGTTTCCCTCTTCCCCAGACACTCCCAGCGCAGGCGTTTCCTATGCTCTTCAACGATCGTCAATCTCCTTCTTCGTTTCACTCACCTCTCCCTTTCTCCCGCCCGTCACAACCTCATCTACTTATCTACGCACCCACAATGATCCTCTCCAGGCCCACGCACAAGGACCTCAGCTTAGCGGGGGACGAGGAAACATTGCCTCTTTCCGAGCATGCTGAATACCAACCCTCCCCATCGACGCCTAGAAAGTCTGTATGAGAGGCTTTGACTCTCACGCGAATATACTTCTTCATAATCCATACCATTTTGTTTGTCCTGATAGCTAGGCAATGGGGAAAATCTTTCTTGGCCGCCCCGAGGACCACCGACGGACGCACTTGGTGTATGGTAAACAATCATCGCCGTTCTCTCGTATGATGAGCCCTAACGGTCAGTTTCGCAGCTCCGGCTCATCAGCATGTTGAGTATGAGCTCAGCGCAGAGCATGGCCTCGACCACCATACATATAGCAAATATTCCGGATCTCCTACTGCGGAGCAAGACGCAGCATGGGACAAGTTGATCAGGCGTGAGTAACTCAACATTTACGAAGTCAAGTACTAACGAGGTCCCAGCGTCTTTCTTTAACGCGACATACGAGGAGCTTGAAAGGGCTGGCGAGTGGTCGGAGAGAGTGGCAGAGCTGACAGGCGGCGGATACCCTGCAACGATTGGGGTATATCATGAACTTCATTGTCTAGTACGCGTCGAGCTTTCTTTTCATCACCGAGTCTATATAATGAGTGAATTGTATTTCAGACAGAATGAGAGTTGACGAGTAGAATGTAGCGCCGGATGCGACTGTATCTCTTCAAAGAAAGATATTACCCCAACCTGACGAAGGCGCAGGACGATTATATCCATGGGCACCTAGGTGAGTACCTCTCCTCCCTCCCCACCTTAACCTGCTAATGGGCTACTCGTAGACCATTGCATAGAAAGCCTACGCTTGACGATCATGTGTTATGGAAATACCGCCATGTACTCATTTGCGTGGGACGACCCGCCGTCGTGGAGGCCTTCGACGAAATCTAAGGCGAGCTCAGTCTGTGCTAAATGGAGCTCGATCGAGGAATGGGGGCGTTCCAGAATGATTCCAACCAACCCAGACTATCATGGTCCTCCTGATGGTTTGACAACGGGTTAGAATTGCATATATATGTGTAGATCTCTAATAGCATATTGCATAAAGGGATGAGAAAATGAATCCAGAAATAAATTCAAGATAAAGTTCGGAACCATTTCACTTATCCGGAAATCGCCTGTAGGCATAAAACGTTGATCTGCTCTTTTAGATGGACTTTAATACCATATACATCTTAGATCCAGAGGAAGCAAGATCTCCTCATCTTAAAACCGGTCATGTCTCACCTTCCCACGACTGCGCGGTTGGGAGAGAGCGTTTCTGGCGCAATGGGGACAGCGCCATGATATTCAACTCTCTTTGAGAATCGCATCTTCGAACCTTCGCGTTAGTCTTTATGCTTCGTACATCAGCCAGAAATTCAATTATGAAAAAGGTTAAAAGATAGCAGAAGAAAGCTGGTTGATTTTAAGAAGCGGCCGCGAGGATCACTCTTTCAGCTCAAAAGTCCCCAATAGCCCAGACTCAGTCGTGAGTCGATATTCTGCACTACGTGCTACTATGTATGTAATTATGCCCCTTGGAGGCGCCCAACATCGGCACTTTAGTACCTAAGAAGGGTCTGAAGTCGGAGGATGGGTAAGATGCGCAATGATAATTTTACCAACAGGCTTGAGGCCTGGTAGATGGACTAAGACTAGATAAGTGACCAAGGCGAAGCGTGATGAATTTCAGGAGTAGTTGCGACGAGCACAAGGTAAGAAATAGCGACAGCCTAGCTAGTTAGAACCTCCCTCCTTGCGCAATAACAATAAGTCAACTCTGGTATCACCAGCAGTAGGAACTGAGACATGTCTATCGTATTGATCCGTGGGATGGATAGGTATCAAGGCGTCCGTGTCGTATGCTGATATGAACTGGGAGCGAAATGAGAAAAGTGGAAATATCGATGTTATGCTACACCTAATGTACAGAATTGGAAATCCATGTACTAGATAAGATACAGAGACTCGAAGAGTCAACAAGCACGTGCTAAAATGGTATATCTATACACGAATGAGATCATGATCTCGGATCTCTTTACTCCACAAAACAATAGAGTCTGGGAATCGGGGTAATGAGGATCTGAGGATCGTTTGGGCTCCCTAGACAAGCGCCTTGATGGCCAAGGAAACCGACAGCATGAGGGATTATTCGCCTTCACGGAGCGAGGCATGTATATGATGTTTGCTATAGCTCGGTGAACAGCGAAAGAGCGGACAGCACGATTTCCCGTACTTCCTAGTCGACATCCAGCTCCTCCACCGTCAAACGGGGGAACTGTGGTCTATAACCAAGTTTTACGAGCCTAGCCAATATGTCTCGTTCAACCTCGAGCCCAAGGAGAAGCGATTTTCTCACAATTAGCTGGCTGGACAGTACTTCCGCTATCAAGAGATTCGTCTCTACCGCCCTAAGCGTAGAGCTGGGGAAGGTAAGCATAGGTCTGAGGAAGAGAAGCTTGTCATCTTGCTCTTCTTCTTCCTTCCTCTCCTTCTTTTCCTGCGCTTCCCCGAGTTCCTTTTTGATTTGCATTCGGGCGTAGAGTTTTTCCTCTCGTTGCAGGACATTTTCGATTGCAAAAAGGTGCACCCGTTGTTCTGCCATCTCTTCCAGGCATTTAGGAGAACTGAAGCCTTTTATTTTGGCCATAACGTGACAGAGCTGACTCCTGAGCTCCTTAGTGTAGGGTTCCTTCCTCTTCAACTTGCTGATGCGCGCGAGGATGATTGCCATGTCTTGCATGACTAGGTAATCCAAGAGCCAAATTCGAACCTGCATGACCCCGCGCGTGAATTTCCAGAGTTGAGAGATCGTTCTCCTATGAAAGTCGTCTGATATACGTTTGTAAGTTTGAAGCGACCTGAGAAGCGAACGTTGCTTTGCCAGGTACTGTTTTCTGTCCTTCCCTATGAAGGAGGATAACTTCGCAACCAAGGTGTCTGTACAGCGATATAGGAGCTCCCGTGTGTTGCCGGACATTACCGAAGCCGAGTCCTTCGCGTCTAAAGGTGCTTGAGCTTTCTTCTCCCTCCGAGTCATTCGATGCTTCCTCGTCGAGTATTGCCGCGAAGGGGCGTTAAATGCTATTCCAGAGACCCGAATGCTCGACAGCGCTACGGCTTTGGGTCGGAGGGACGCTCTATACGCGAGCATCATTTTGAGAGATTTTCTCATAACAACATGTCGTGTTAGGCGCCTAGCCTTAGCATTGAGAGGGGTCCATGCAAGCAGGACAGGGGTTTTCAAATGGAGGAACGGAGTTGCGGAATACGTCAAACATGAGGTTTGGAAATCTGGACGACTGGACTCCGGAGGAAGTGCAAAGTTAAGAAAGTAAATATCTAATCGTGTACCTACCTAGCCGCGATGGGCTATTTTAATTGGCTAGACGTAACTACAGCCCACCTTTGATAACGACTAGATAAGTAAGTAGTTCTAGCCACAGGCGGGGCTAATTGTGGCTAATAATGGCAGAGCCACAACCCACCTCTAAACATAGCTCTTCGTAGAGGTGCAGGTGCGGGTGTAGGAAGGAGTAGGGCCACTGCCGGCCAGGCAGGCGGCGCTATGGCGTTCTAGATCGTCAATCATGCGGTAACTATAGTCGTAGAGATGGGTGCATAGGTGCATGACATCATTTGCCATAGAATAGCAAGCATCTCTAGAATGCTCTACTATTTAAAGCCAAACCCAGTGCCAAGGGCCCAAGGACCCGTGTAGACCCATGGGCTCCTAGTCGCCCTCCAGTTACGTAGGCTTCGGCTTTGGGTTTTTGGCAACCCATTGGGCTTTTGTGCTAATCGATGTCCTAATCATATATTGCTTGTTTATAACTCTTATGCTGTTCTAACGCCTTTGAATCTTCTGATATTTTAAATATCTTGGGCGTCCAAGGGTCGGGTTTTGGCAAACTCTAGAACCGTCACTACCACGAGCCATCATAGGTAACCCCTGGACGCCGCGCCCGCCACTCTGCTGGATGACTACGACGTACATGGTTATTTATCGCCGCCACGTTTTCTTTCCGCTTGAAACAAACTGGACAGCTGAGTTCGCGATATTCTCTTCTCCGCTGGTATGCCGAACTACTCACATGGGATCTATAAATGTGTTCCCGAATGCTACTGTCTTGGTTCTTTGTAGTACTGCCGCACTCCATACAGCGCCATCTGCCATTATCCACTGAATACAAGTTATTATACCGATCAAAGGAACTCAAGGGCTAGTATGATAAATGCGATGAGTAAAGCGAGTGTTACAAGTGGAGTTACGTACGAACTTCTCCGTTCACTTCAGTTGTGCGCCTGGAACCACCCCGGCTCGAAGTATGAGTATGGTGGTATCTTCGACTGGCGTTATGGCTTGCCACAGTTGCCCCGCTTGACGGGCCAGCAACTGAGCCAGGATTCTGAGATTGGCTAGAGTCATTCTGATTCCACGGGTAACTAGCTGAGGCTTGAGTTTGCACTTGGCTCGGAAACCAAGAGGACGGGGCTTCCGGGCGGATCTGAACTTGAGGCTGTGCAATGCTATACCAAGGGGGGGGGCGTGGAGGGGGATCACGAAAATTGGGAGGATGGGGGAGTTGATAGTCATTATTATTTGACATTGTGTGGGCGATACAAAGAAGCCGTGCAGTAAGGTGAATATGTATAATAGAGAATAGTAAAAGCTGCTTTCTAAAAAAGGGTAACTATAATCGAGGTTGTATTTCAGGATTGTAGATGAGCTTTTATTTTTATATCACTAGATGTAAGAAAAGTTACGGAAAGTTTGCGCAAGTTTGCGGACTAGCACAAATCACACGCCGTATGGCGTGTCAGGCGTTTCCCTACGCCACGCTAACCACTGTGCTCTATGAAAACGGCGAATGTGCTGCTCCAGCGTATTCTGGTTTTTTATTACTTTGTCGCAGACGTGACAATTCATTTGTTGAGGCTGTCGTTTCCGATTGTATGCTGAATCACTCTTATGATGTTGAGAAATGTGCGACCCAATGGCATGCTTTGTGTTCTTCATAGTACTGCCACACGTACAGCGCCATTTACCATCCTCCACTGAATACAAGTTACTATACCGATCAAAGGTACTTAAGAGTGATGAGTGGAGCGAGTGTTACAAGTGTGGTTACGTACGAATTCTTCCTTGCTGTTCACTCGTGGCCTCGCAAGGGATTACAAGCCCGTGATGTTTTTCCCCGGCGTTATGATTCGCTGCAGATGTTTGTGTTGACGGACCAGCTGCCGAGCCCGAATACTGAGTCTGGCCTGGGTTCTGATACGGCATGTCGTCTGGGAGATTTATACGAGGATACGGCATGCCGCTTGGGGGAATTATACGCGGACCATAACCCCAATCCGACGCGCCTTCTGGGCGGACAGCCCCAGGCGCGAGACCCTGGGGCGGATTGGTCTCGGGATTGGGTAGGTAGCGATGAGAAGCGTTGTAGACGCCACTATTACGGGTCTCACGATCGGGTAGGTAGCGATGAGGATGAGACATCGTGCTGGCGACACGAAGGAAATGTTTGGCAAAGGTAATATAGAGAATAGTAAAAATTGCTTTCTAATAGGACTTATATAGGCTCCAAACACTAGGTAAATATGCGTTTCTTACAGCAACGGCATGTAGGTCCTTCTTATGTTGATTGGCAAAAGGTAGTACTGCATTCTTAGTGCTACATGACTTTCTATTCTACGAGTAGCACGCGGATGAGTTGGGGAGTAATTTTCAGGTGGTTTGGTTACGGAGTGAATAGAGGGCTAGCGTACTACTAGGAAGAAGTGTGTAGTATAGGGCTCAATAGAGTATTCGATTGATTCCCGAACCCCCCATATCTCTACCCGACAGTAATCTACCTAATTGAACGGTAGCTGCAAGAGCGCTATAGTTTTAGGCGAGTAGACAACATGTGTTGAGTTCAATAAGATCTTTGCAGCCAATATGACGAAATGGACATGGTCTTATTACATTGGACTAACGGGAGTGACTTATCGTTTAAGGGGTAAGTTGTTATCCCCACTTATAAAAGTAAGGCTGACAGTAAATAAATAATTCTTATCAAATGAATTCACTAAACCAAAGCTAATAAAAAGTCAATAAAAGGTATCATAATGGTTTAAAAAAAGTTTAAATATTTTCAGTAAATTTATAAACACTTCTAACTAAGTCGATTTTTAATTAAATCAAAATGTAGAGATGCTATTAACTTTCGCTTTTGAATTGAACATATTGTCATGTGTTATAATTTCCATATCACGCTTATCATACCGAAACCTTGGTCATTCCCCTTATTCTCAGTTTACACAAACGCCAAGATAAAACAATCATATCAAAACATCTGGAGGTCTTACGCGTATTGACAGCAAAAACAACATTATCCATGTTTGCTACCTAAAGATTTAACCCTCATGTCTTGCTTGCAGCAGCAATCCATGTAAGATCTTACGATTACAGGATATCGTGTAACGGAATAAAAAAATATTTCACATCCATCAAAGCCCTTGGTCACGACGTGGAACTGCACGCCATGCTGTAACACCACAAAACGTAGAACGTTGTCAAGTCGAGCCCTTGATTGTCTGCAGTTAGCCATACGTGTATTGGACTTGTGACACCTTGAGAAGTCATGTAGGCCAGTCCTGTGCTCTCCTTTACAAACAAGAGGAGTCATAAAAAATGATCTCTCCGAGTAGCCCTAAATACTCTTTCATTTATCCCTAGCTGTGCACGCATCCCTGTTCACTTAGCGATTAAACACCTTGACAACCCAGGCGAGAACAATCTAACACCTACGCACGAACCTTTACTCCTCACCTTGTAATCTTAGTGTATTCTAGTAATCTCACTGACGTTGCCGCCTAAGTGCACCAGACATAACAGCTAGCTAAGTACCCATCGTGTATAATTAAGTATTATTATACTGTACTTACTTATAACGAGCTGCATTGCTTAATTGGCCCTTGTACATAATACCGGGGAGCATACCTCTTCTAACTGCTAAAACCAGTCCAGTTAGCTCATTACTCCAGCTTTTGAGCCCATATACTACGCAGTAAATACATAGCCCCTATTTCCGCGAGTCCATGTCTAAGGTGCTGAGAGTCTCTAGCTTGCCTGCTGGCAAGTTCTTTCTTCCAGGAGGTTGGTCTACAGTTCTGATCAGTACCTCACTTCGTGAGCGGTGGGGTGTTATATCTGGAGGCAAACAGCTTGCTCCTTCCGAACTGGTCAAGCCCCTTCGCAGTAATGCACTCTGATATAACACCTCGCCGAGCGAATTCAACTTTAGGGTTAGTAGCACCCATCTTCGCCTCAATATCAAGGAATTCAACATCAACAAATCCAGCCTCTCTAAGCCATCCAAGGACTTTTTAGTATCATCAAGATCTGTCACCATGTTTACAAAAATAGCGTTCATCAATTCAATCGACAGATGCATATTGGGCCCTCATCTTTCTGGAGCCTTGTTTATGACCTCAATAAGCTGGATCCATCCACCCGGCTTAACCAGACCTACATAGCGACAAAATAGCTTCCTTTTAACCGGATTCAGTGCCGGAAAAACGAGGCGTTAACGTACGATTGAACTGGCCTTTCCATCTTTATGCCATAGCTAGCTGATGTCTTAAGCCTGATAAGTCGTATCTTTCGGCGCACCATCCGAGAACTGTACGGGGTTTAAATCGGTGCCGTACAGTCTATGTTATGAAGGTGCTAAAGAGGCCGCAATATCCCGGATCCAGATACCTACACTATGAGTTAGTCAAGTCCGACGTGCCCAAGAGGCGGAGGATTTCTTAGGCGGCTCTTTAGAAGCAGCTATGGGCTGTCAGGGGTGCATTCACAGAGGCTCGGCCAAGCTGTGTAACACCTCATTAATTCGAAAAGATCCATTACCATCTGCAGTGCCTGAATCCAAAATTCTAAGTGATGATTTAAGGTTGATAGGTGTACGCACTAGTCCGTCCGTCTCGTTCTTGATCACTTCATGCTGGCTTAATAGTCGCATCGATTCATCACTATTATCTAGTGGGAATGTATGCTTATAAGTAGGAAGTACCATTTTGAATTTAGGTCTTGAATTGCGAGAAAAACGGACTATAGAGAAGGAGAGAGGCACATCATTCAAATCTTCCTACAAAACATAACGACATACACGGTAGCATACTCATCAGTCAAAGTACACAACGTGGATTGGCCCTCTTGAAGCATTTAGTTTTCTCAAGTACTTAAGTGCATACGAATCTCTCGTTGCTGGTGGTGCGTACTGATCCCAGCTATGCGGTAGAAGACAAAACCCCGGGGTTTGGGTCTCTATTACGTGGAAATATGGAATGGACACTATAGAGTGCCATCTTCCAGAAGCCGAGAAGGTCATTGGCCGAGATGTACCGCGTCACTTACCTTATGCGCCATCGGAAGCATCGCAGTCGCCATCAATTCGAGGTTCAACGTGTCAAACACTATCCGAAACCCACAAGGGAACACGAAGCCACAATTTGGGCTGGAACTGTTGTATCAGCGTTAGAGAACAGGTAGTTTCGCAAATTATCGGTTAGCCGAATGATCTTTTGGCCAGATGATCCATTGGGTTCCATCGTAAGATATGCTACCGCATCCCGCTCCAAATCGCGATCACTATAATACAGATGGTCTCTCGGGATTGTAGATGAATTTTTATATCTTTTAAAGTAAAAAGATTTGCAGAAAGCTTGCGAAAGTTCACAGGTAAACACAAATCGCGCTCTGCATAGCATTATCGACGATTCTTAGACTCTAACCATTCTCTTCTATGGTCGGAACGAAAATGATTATCATATGAAGCATAGGTTCCATAAACCCTTCCACAAATATTACAGGTAATCCTAGTAGGCTCTACATATTTCTGGTAACCTGTAGGACCCCAATGGAATCTCCAATTGTGATTCCTAATGTTGTCATGTTTGTTTGCAACAATCCTGCTGCAGAGATTGCACACATATCTGCCATTTCCTAGTAAATATAAGTTATTTTACCGATAAGATGTGCTCAAGAGCTATCATAATAGACGTGATAGGGGAAGCGAGTAGGACAAGTGGTGGCACGTACGAATGGTTCCGTTGTTTGAATCTACGAGGCCGGAACTCGACGTACTAACGGACACGCCCCCTCGGGAATGGTTTGTATGCCAGTAAGATTCTTGTTGGATGTTATGATTTGCCATAGTTGTTTGCCTCGACGGTCCAGCTGTTGGACCCGGAGTCTGAGTCTGGCTTGGGTAATGCTGATACGATGGGCGACTAGCTGAGCTCTGAGCCTGAGTCTGACTAGAATGCCAATACGACGGACCCTCTGGGCGAATCCACGTCTGTCTAGGGTCATACCAGGGGTATTGTGGAGGGGGGTTATCGTGGTTTGCAGGACGGGGTAGTTGATAATCATTCGGCATTGTGTGGGCAATACGAAGAAGCCGCACGACAAGGTCAGTGTGTACGATAGATGACAGTGAGAATGGCGAGCCAAGAAGATTTGAGTCACCTAGTTATGTGAAAGAGCTGAGAAGTTGGGAACAGATTAAGAAGCTGCAGTTTTGCTGGGATTTGACCGGGGTTCGAAAGTTACTTATATACGCGATTCTTACAACAAGGGCATAATTGGTTCGCTTTATATGTTGAATGGCAAAAGGGAGTATTACGTGGCTTCCTATTCTACGAGGGATACTGTGTTAAGTCGGGACATATTCGATTGAACACTAATTGCAAGGGTACTACACTCTTAGGCTAATAAATAGTAGATATTGAGTTGAATAAGATCTTTATAGCCGATGCGAAGAAACGAAAGTGTATAGTTTCTACTATAATTGCAACATTATAGACTGTATTTATACGAGTCAGTTCCTCAACGTGGCGTAAATGTATTCAATATTTGGGAGAAAGTCATTGCTGGGCATAGTGCCGTCGCATCTAATTCAGGCGAGTTGCACAACCTGTAAGTGAGAGGTGGTTACCCTCACTTGTGTAGATGTGGTTGCCAGTAAATAGCCCTTATTTAATCCGTTAACTTAATCAAAGCCAATGAAAAGCAAACGGTAAGTATTACGATGCTTCATATAGTGTTTCCTTTTTTCAAATAGATATCTTCCGCCATATTTACTACCTAAAGATTTCATTTACGTATCTTGTTTACAACAGCGGTCCACAGGCTACTGTTTAGACGAAGCCACGGGATTTCGCATCCGGGCCGAAGCCCCTGAGGAGTCATATAGGTAAGCTTTCTGGTCTCCCTTACGACCTAGGAGTGTCACGAATTGAACTGTATAAAGAGCCCTGATCTACCGTTTCGCTTACCCCTAGCTGTGCGACCACACGCCTTGCAGTGACGTACGCAAGTCCCTACAGCTCTCCGACCAAGCGGCGGTGGTTGACTCGATTTCGTTTGAGTTTGTTATTATGATTGCTGTTGTTGTTGTTGTTATTGTTGCCCTTAACGTCGGTGTGGGACGTTGTTCTTCTCTCCGCTGACCCTCAGGGGGTGCTATAGACGTATCAAGCTTCATCCAGTGGGTGCGAATACAAATTCAGATACACGCGGATATACTATAGGTACAAGTTCATTAATAAGATTCCAGACCGTGCCTCTGTAGGGTCAATATTCCAGTGCTCGTGGTCTCTACGTTCTAGTTTTCTAAGCTAATAGCAGGCCCATTTTTCTTGTCAAAAGCCCACTGGCCCTTACTTTTCAGTCGGTCTAGATAGAAGGTCATTACAGTCAGGTAGTACCGTTGCTCCTCCTCGCACGTGGCCAAGTCTTGTGGCCTTGTTATGCGTATTTGCTGAGCTATCCCTAGGTACTACCAGTGCTTGAACATATGATACATCATTCGTATACTGTGGACGCGATATCCAACGCATTCGTTCGACCAACCTGGAAATACGCAAAGCGGTACATAACTTACGCTTTTGATTTATGTATAGATTTTTGAATGTTTGAGTATGCCGCCGGAGACGTGCATCCACGTGAAACCTTTAGTGCATGCCTACTACCATTCTATACTGTAACACTACTGCTTATAATAGGCATAACCCGGAGGTTTCACAACGATGCCAAAAAGTGGCCTGGAATCTACATTCCGGATCACGGAAAATACACTCAATACTTTGAGCTCTTAACAGCTTAACAATGATCCATATTCCACTTAGACTATATGTGGCCCTAGAGGCTTTTATTGTGCTGGTGCAAATAATTGGTCATTATTCACAATTGTTCAAGCAACGAGATGATGTATTAATTCTTTTGAATGTTTATCTCGGGATCGCTCAGATATAGAAACAAATAAATCGACCACTTCTGAAATCTAAAATTTAAGTTTCCTCGATAGCAAGACTGTCTAGCCCATCAAGCTAAAAGCTAATAATAAAACCCCAGAGTCGTGTGCAATCCTGGTCGCGCTAATATCGTCAGTGGATTACCTAAGGCTGTTGCGATGTCTCGTTGCTCAAGGGGCATCCTGCTTTACGATCTTCGGTTGGACCCCTAAGGCGCCAAGGAGGCTCATTGCTGAAACTGTCACAACATGGAACTGCGCACCATACCATAACATCATAAAGGTAGAACGTCGCCAAGTCGAGCACTTGACTGTCTGCAGTTAGCTATACGTGTACTGGACCCGTGACAGAAACAATGAGCCCTGTTTGAAAGACCTTCGTGAGCGCGTGGTTATACTTGAGGAGCACACGAGAGAGATCTTAGGGGGAATGACATTGCGCAAGTTAGTCTCACCAGCGCTCAATACCGTTTGGGGGTCGAGCCTGTAGGTCTCTAAGGCTACCAAAGCCCAAATCAGATTACTCGCGAGAACCTTTTGTGCCACCGAGAGGAAAAGGGCACCTCTGAGCTGAGAGTCTGCACAAATAGAACCACGGCTGTGCCCACAGCAATTTCAGACGGTGGTAGAACAGTCTGAGCTACGATCAGCCCCCGCTGAAACCCTATCCGTAGCCCGATCCCATACAGGAACCGGTAGCCGACGCATACCCCTTGGGAGATTCTGCGATTAAGAGTGGTGCACAAGCCAGCGGCGGTACGCATGAGTACGCTGCTAGCAATAAGCAATGGGCTATAGTTGTTACAGGCTGGGTGCCCGGTCTAAGGGTGTTCCGGACTACTGTTGTAGGAGGCGGCCGGGCTACGCGAAAAAACGCGCCAAACCGCGCCAAAACATGCCCACGGCCACCTCCTAGTTGCGCTATGCCAAAGGTGGTACCATTAGGAAGGCCTAACCCTGGCGATTACGAATATCTGCTTTTTTTAATGCTAAAGCTAAAGTGCACGGAGCTTTTGGTGATTAAGGTATTAATTAGTATTAAAAGCAGTTATTATTGTTTAAAATAAATAATTTAATTAAATATTAAAAAGTAATTTTATTAAATAGTTTATAAATATAGTTTAATTATATTAATTATAAATATATATATTATAAAATTTTATAATATATATATTTTAATATTATATATTAAATTTATTTAAATAATTAATTTTAATAAATATTAAATATATATTTTTTATATTTAATATATTTTTTTAAAAAAATATTTTTTATAAATTATTTTTTTTAATAAAAATAAAATTATTTAAAACTTAAAAAATTAAA